>JABUQX010068769.1:20000-22500 GCA_015478945.1 Trachelipus rathkii | reverse complement strand
TCAGATTTACAACATTTGTTATCTGCTATCTTCTTGTATACCGAGTCTGTGCATATAGCAATACCCCACCACTTAAGCAGTCTTGTTTGTTTTAGTTCTTTTTCGTCTGTCAGCACTGGCTTTAGTATATGTTTCTTTGTTTAAGTCTGTATTTTGCCCATGTAAACACAGACTTTAGCAATCTCCTTGTTTAAGTCTGCATTATTATCACAATCGACACATATTTAAGCAGTCTGTCTTGTTGAAGTCTGTGTTTGTCGTTATGTACACAGACTTAAGAAGTAGGTGTGCTTAATCTGTGTTTTGATAAATGTAAATAAGAAAGTATCAGACTTTTTGTTAAGTCTGTGCGGTTGTCCGCTTCCTCATAGAGTTTAGAAGCTGAATTTACGGTTTGCACCTTTGTCGATGTAAACGCAGACTTAAACATTCCGTATAGAACTGCACCAAATATCCTTTGTCGAGTCTATATTGCAAGATTTAAATACAATTTGTTTGAATAAGCCAGTACTTTTTCATCTGTTCGCAGAAACATTTAAATGGGCTGTAAGTGAGTCTGTTCTATGTCGCTGAAAACACAGATTCAATTAACAGACTGTGTAGAGGACACAGTAAAAGATTAATGTTAAAGTATGGAAACATAAGTATATTACAATATCTCATCATTCATGCATTCATCATCGATATATCATCACATCATCATCATCATCATCATCATCATCATCATCATTCATCATCATCATCATCTCATCAATTCATCATCATCATCATCATCGTCATCATCATCTTCTTCTTCATCATCATTCATTATATTAATTATTATTATATTATATTATTTATTATTATTATATTATTATTATTATATTATTGATTATTATTATATTATATTCTTATTATTATTTAATTCTTTTACTTCTTATTGAAAACTTTTTATTAATTATTATTATATGGACTTTTAATTGAGGATATTGTTTATTAACTCCAATATTCATATATTAAATTTATATTATAATTATGTATATATTATTATATTATTAATTATTATTATTATTATTATTTTTTATTATATATTATTATTAATATTGTTTTTATTATATTATATTAATTGAGATATATTATTATATTATATTATTATTTATGATTATATTATTATTATTATTATTATTTGATTGATTATTATTATTTATAATTAGTTATATTATTATATTATATATATATTATTATTTATTATTACGATTATAAATTATATAGGTATTATTGTATGATTTGTGATGCTTTTCAAGCCTCCTAAAAGTATTTCTTTCAGCAGAAGAAATTTTCTTCAATATTATTCTTGAGATAAAATAAAAGCCAATGGATTAAGTTATATACCAAGGCTTTCGTCCGTTACACTTCGGACATAATTCATGAAAAATTTTTATTTAAGATTTTAACAATTTGTGATAAAAAGAATGTCGGTGTAAAACTATAACAAAAATAAATAAACTAAAATTAATAAAATTTAAAATAAAGAAATTAACTTACATGCTTTTTGGGTTAAAAACGGATATAAATTGTCTTGCACTTTATGATTTTGTATAATTTTAATGAATACCATATACATTATTCAAGAGTTCAAATCCGCAAAATAAGGAATGATCTACAGTGGTTTAAAATTTTACTTTTGAAAGAGCAAAAAATAACTACATTAATTTCTTAGATGTTAATATTAAATTAAAAAAGGATGAAAAATTGATAGAAGTTTCTACGTTAAATCTACAGATAAAGGGACATACTTGAATTTCGACTCTTTCACTTCCTCTAAACTACAAAATTGCTACCATAAAGACTTTAGTTCACCGAGCGTTTAAGATATCGTCTGACTGGACCCTTTTTGATATAGAAATTAAAGAGAAAGAGAAAGATAAAGATAAAGAGAAAGAGAAAGAGAAAACTATAAAAAACACTTTAAATAATTTATTTACCAATACCATCAATGAAAATGAAAACGATAAGCTCGTAGTATATTATAAAACTGAAAATATTAGTCAGAAAAAAAAGAGGAAGAAAAATTAAAATTAATTTTAAAACTGCATTATTAAAGCAAAAGAACGGAAGAAGCTTATATTAAGATCTTACTATAAGCCATTTAAACTGAGCTCGTGCTTTATTACTATTATATTATTATTATATTATTATTATTATTATTATATTATTATTATTTTATAAAAAACTATATATCTATATATTATATTATTATTATCTATTATTATTTATTATTATTATTATTATTATATATATTATGGATTATTATTATTAATATTATTATGTATTATATTATTATTATATTAATTATATTTTTATTATTATTATTAGATTATGAAATTATAATATTATTATTATTATTATATTATTTCTTATTATTATTATTATATTATATATATATATATTATTATTATTTATTTTTATTTAAAATTATTTATTACTTTTAGTAAATTGATAATATATATTTAATTATATT
>JABUQX010068769.1:12500-15000 GCA_015478945.1 Trachelipus rathkii | reverse complement strand
TACTTATGTTTAAAATTTTAAATTAATGACTAAATAATTTCTAATTGTTTGAGAATTTTTTTTAGTAAACAAATTAAAAATGAATAAATAAAACAAAGGTACTCTCAAACCAAAGCTCCTGCCAATTATTGCTGAACTGTTTTCAGTCGTAACACAATATCATATACTGTGTCGATCTCTTAAGTGTTTGCTATGCGCTGTTCGTGTATCGTGTTCTTGTTCGTGTCGTGTTCGTGTTCGTGTTCGTGTTTGGTGTTCGCGTTCGTGTTCTTGTTCATGGTTTCGTGTCGTTATTCGCGTTCCCGCGTTCGTGTTCGTCTCCACTTTTTGGCAGTTCGGTTTGGTTCGTGTTCGCGTCGCGTTCGGTCGTGTTCGCGTTCGTGTTCGTGTTCGTGTTCGTGTTCGTGTTCGTGTTCGTGCTCGTGTCCGTGTTCGCAGTTCACTTTGATATGTTTCTGCGCCTATATGCACAAACTAATATACTATCTAAAAGACCAATTTCTTTTCCCGGGACCGTTCATCGCCTGATGCGCAGTCGCATTTTCGTACGAACTTGTCACGCTTTTTGCTGAGTATCCTTAACTCTCGAAAGCCATCGCATGTGCTTTGGATGATCGATTCGCACTCGCATTAGCCTTAGATGGACAATAGCTTATGTTTGGGAGCTTACTTAAATAATAGATAACTAAATAATAATAAATAATAAAATAATAATAATAATTAATAATAATAATAATAAGAATAATAATAATAATAATAATAATAAAATAATAATAATAATAATAATAATAATAATAATAATAATAATAATAATAATAATAATAATAAATTACTACAAACTAATAATAATTAAAAATAAAAACAATATTATTATTATTAAGAATAATCAATTAATACATAATAATAATAATAATAATAATAAAAATATAAGAATAATAAATAAAATAAAATAATAATAATAATAATAATAATAATAATAATAATAATAATAATAATAATAATAATAATAATAATAATAATAATAATAAATAATAATAATAATAATAATAATAATAATAATAATAATAATAATAATAATAATAATAATAATAATAATAATAATAATAATAATAATAATAATAATAATAATAATAATAATAATTAATAATAATAATAATAATAAAATAAAATTAAAATAATTCTAATAATAATAGTAATAATAATTATTAATAATAAATTATAATATCATTTTTATTCAACAATAAAGAAAAGTTTTTTATATTCAGAAAATCAATAATAATAATAATAATAATAATAATAATAATAATAATAATAATAATAATAATAATAATAATAATAATAATAATAATAATAATAGTAGAGAAGCACGAGCTCAGTTTCAATGGCTTATAGTACGATCTTAATAAGCTTCTTCCCGTCTTTTGCTTTAATATGCAGTTTTAAAATTAATTTTAATTTGTTCTCTTCCCTTTTTTTCTGACTAATATTTTCAGTTTTATAATATACTACGAGCTTATCGTTTTCATTTTCATTGATGGTATTGGCAAATAAATTATTTAAAGTGTTCTTTATAGCTTTCTCTATAATATACTGTGAGAAGTTATTGTTTATTAGATTCTGCGTTATTCTTTTAATTTCTATATCAAAAAGGGTCCAGTCAGACGATATCTTAAACGCTGGGTAAACTAAAGTCTTTATGGTAGCAATTTTGTAGTTTAGAGGAGTGAAAGAGTCGAAATTCAAGTATGTTCCTTTATCTGTAGATTTAACGTAGACACTTCTATCAATTTTTCCATCCTCTTTAATTTTAATATTAATATCTAAGAAATTAATGTAGTTATTTTTTGCTCTTTCAAAAGTAAATTTTAAACCACTGAGATCTTCTATTTTGGATTTGAACTCTTGAATATGTTCTGGATCATTAAATATTACAAATCATATAATGAATTGTCCAAATTTTTAAACATTTTTAAATGCCAAAAAGTCAATGTAAGTTAATTTCTCTAACTTTTAAATTTATTAATTTTATTTATTTATTTTTGTTATTAGTTTACACGACATTCTTTTTATCAAAATTGTTAAAATCTTAAAAATAAAATTTATTCATTGAAAATGTCCGAAGTGTACGGACGAAAGCTTGGTACTATACTTAAATCAATTGTTTTATTTTATTCAAGAATAATATTAAAGAAAATTTCTTCTGCTGAACGAAATACTTTCAAGAGGGTTGAAAAAGCATCAAAATCATACAATAATAATAATAATAATTATAATCATAATAATAAAATAATAATAATAATAATAATAATAATAATAATAATTAAAATAAATAATAATAATCATAATAAATAAAATATTAAATATTAATACTAATTAGATAATAATAATAATAATAATAATAATAAGTCATAATCCCCTCAATTTAACAATAACTAATAATAATAATAATAATAATAATAATAATAATAATAATAATATAATAATAATAATAATAAATAAT
>JABUQX010068769.1:5000-7500 GCA_015478945.1 Trachelipus rathkii | reverse complement strand
ATTGAGAGGGTGAGTGTATAGTAGTATATATATACTATATATATTATATATAATATATATAATATATATAAAGTACGATACATAATATAATATATATATATAATAATATATATATAATATATAATATATATATATATATACTATATCAGCTAAAGTTGATAGTGACTTATCCATCCTCTGAGCTCAGTACGGCACTGGACGTTCATGACTATTCAAAAATATATATATATATATATATTATATAATAATTATATATATATATATATACTATATATATACTATATATATATATATATATACATATTATAATATATATATATATATATATATTTAGATAGTTATAATAATATATATATATATATAATAATAATAATATATATATATATTATATATATATTATACGTGTCTGTTTGTGCGTGGATGCTTGCATGTGAGAATTAAGCGAAAATTATGTAATTAATTAAATACGTTCAATAGAAGAATTACTTTACTTGTGACATAATTTGCATCCCAATTTATAACACAATGTTAAAAATATTTTCTTTAAATATTTCTATGCAACAAAGGACAAGAATAAATATTATGTCACAGACTTTCAATAATATGTCACAGACTTTCAATATTATGCCATAGACTTTCAAGTTCATCTTGGATGTTTTTTTTTTAAATTAATTATTTTAAAAAAGTTGCATTAAACAATATTACAGGTTGTTTTTAACTACCGTATTATCGTATTACCGTAGCAAGGTGGCAAAAATAATGTTACTAATGCAGAAATGTAACTCTTCAATCAGCATACGGATATTGCGGTATTTTTTGATTCAATTAAAACCAACACTTTCTTAACTTCATAATTTTCACATGTTTAAATGTTTTAAATATTTAACAAAATACGGTACACATACCCTAAACAAAGCGTTAAAAATCTTATTCTAGAAATATATATATATTTTATTCCATTCTAAAAAAAACCCGTTTTTTTTTTTTTTTTTTTTTTTTTTTTTTTTTTGTAAAATACTTTTAAGAACAAATACAAGTAATTTTCCTTTCCTAATTCTAAAATATATTGCACAAATACTTGAGCCTCAAAGGGTAATCACAGTATGGTATAATTATTATTCATACTCACAGTGTCATTATATCTCACTCAACTTATTCATGTGTGCAGGGTCGGATGTGTCTGAATGGTCATATTATAGATAATAAAACATTCAATATTTATATTCTGCACTCCTGTCACATACCTAGTAGATACAAGTTCTTCTTATACCATACAATGTCATCATGACAGTTTACAAACCATCTATCTTGAATAAATGTTCAAAAACAAATACCATTTGAGTTAAAATGACACAAAGTTGTAGTTAACAATTCTTATTATAACCATACAATCACCATTTTGAAAGTAAAAGATACTCCTTAAAGATTAAATACAAATATTTTTTTAGTCCTTTCCTTCAACACTTACACTTCTGTTTAGACAGTACAAAATACTCCAATAAACAAATTACAAAAAGAAAAGTAACAAATTGCTAATAAACTGCACAATGCCACTTAGACAGTGTTGATAAAATACTCCTAAAACCTATTAAAATAAATAAATACCAGTTCTTCTTTTATGGTTCTATACCGCCATTGTAAAACCCATTCTATAATGGACAAAAAATATTCTTAAAACCAAATACAATAATAGTTACTAATTCTTTATATACCGTTCAATGCCGTTTTGAAAGGATTAAAACCGTTCTAGCATGGAGAAACTACTCCTAAAACCAAATACAAAAAATATACCGGTTCTATACCGCCATTGTAAAACCCATTCTATAATGAAGAAAATATTCTTAAAACCAAATACAATAATAGTTACTAATTCTTTATATACCGTTCAATGTCGTTTTGACATTATTAAAACCGTTCTAGTAGAGAGAAACTATTCCTAAAACCAAATACAAAAAAATAGTTACCAATTTAACCTCACCTTTAAACATAGGATTGCGTAATATAAGGAGGGTCAAAATATTCCCCATTAATCCGAAGGAAACAATTATGGGCGCGATGATTTGGTAGGCGATCCTCCGTGTAAGTTCAAGGTCATCCTCTTCGAAATTTGTAGAGTTTGTAGAATAGACCGATTTAAATGCCCCAAAAGGGTCCCTTGGATTTCTTGGTAAGGTAAGTGCATCTGCAATAATAATAATAATAATAATAATAATAATAATAATAATAATAATAATAATAATAATAATAATAATAATAATAATAATAATAATAATAATATAATAATAATAATAATAATTAATTATTAATGGTATTAATTTTAATAATAAAAATAATAAAAATAATTAATAATAATAATAATAAATAATAATTTATGTTCTTTAATAATACTACTAATAATAATAAATAGTAGAAGAACAATAATTAATTATTATATTAATTATAATATAAAAATAACTACAATTCATAATAATAACATTAAGAGTTTCCTAAATTTCTATAA
>JABUQX010068768.1:30000-35648 GCA_015478945.1 Trachelipus rathkii | reverse complement strand
AGGAATACGAAAAGAACTTCCACAACAACTTGTGAAGTGGAGGAGAAAAGAAATCACTCTCCCAGCACTCCAGAAACTTTATATATATATATATATATATATATATATATATATATATATATATATATATATATATATATATATATATATATATATATATATATATATATATATATATAAAGTTTCACGACTTTAGCAAAGTAAATGCAAATATATCTAATTTCTTAATAAATTTTCACATAATAAAATGGTCTTCTGGATGTTTAGAACGTTAGCTTTCGATCCTTACTGAATTACTGGATCCTCTTTCAGACGCTGTGAATTGAAGACTAAATGAAATATTTAAATAAAGATTGTTATGTTAAAAAAGTTAAAATAATTAAAATCAGATTTAGTTAAACTTAGTTTTGATTTTTTTTGAAAAAAGGTGTGGTGTTCAAAATTTTGTTTAAGGTGGGGTCAAGAGTGTGTTCACCTTGTTGTTTGTTAAAATTGGGAAAGTTTTTAATACAAAGGGATTCAATGAGTTTACGTTGGGTGGGGTCAAGTACTTGTAAAATGGGTGTCATGCCATTAATGTTAATTTTGTGATTGAATTGGGTTCTGTGTAGTGTGAGTGCCGAGTTTTGTGAGTCAGAAGTGAGGTCATGTTTGTGTTGGTATTTGCGTCTAGTAAAATCATTAGTTTCGCCAATATAAGAGGAGGTACAGTTAAAACAAGGAATTTTATATACACATTGGGAAATGTTATTGAAGGTGTGAGTTGGAGGTTTAAAATACGTTTTAGAGAAGATGTGCTGGAGGTGGTTAGTCTAAGAGATGTAGGTAAGGATTTAATGATTTTGATATGAGGGGTATGAGGGATGGGTAAATAAGAAAGTGTTAATGGAGGGAGTGGTAGGGGGGTTATAAAATTTCTTTTTTGCTTGTTTGAGTGAGTGAGATATTATGTTTTTAGGGTATGAGAGTTTGGTGAAAGTGTTAAAAATATAGTTGAATTCATTTTGTAGGAAAGGAGGAGAGCAAATTCGGAGGGCTCTAAGAAAAAGGGAAGTTAAAACACCTGATTTTGTGTTGGTGGAGTGGGAAGAAAACCAATGAATGTATGAAGGGTTAAAAGTTGGTTTGCGATAAACACTGTAAAGCAAAATGGGACTGTTATCCCAGGTAAGGAGGGTGTCAAGGAAAGGTAAGGTTTTGTTGTTGGAGAGTTCCATTGTAAATTTAATGTTAGGATGGATTGAGTTGATGAAATTAAGTATGAGAGTGGGGTTATTGGTTAAAGGTGTGGAGACGAAAATATCATCAACATAATTCTTGGTATCAATTATTTCCAAACTCTCACTATGGATTTCATATCAAAATCATTAAATCCTTACCTGTCTCTTAGAGAGAAGAGGGTCAACAGATTAAGTATGAAAAAATGTTCTATCAGTTCCAACTCACACTTTCAATAACATTTCCCAATGTGTATATAAAATTCCTTGTTTTAACTGTACCTCCTCTTATATTGGCGAAACTAATGATTTTACTAGACGCAAATACCAACACAAACTACTCTCGACTCACAAAACTCGGCACTCACACTACACAAGAAACTAATTCAATCTGGAAATTAGCATTGTGGCATATTCAGTATGACCTGTATTGAATCACTGTGTGCTCCCAATTTACAGCAAACGCAAGTAATTTCTAATTACACAAACTAAAATTTTAATACTACACCTTTCAAAAAATCAAAACTGGACTATAAATCTGATTTTGGTATTTTAACTTTGTATAATCTTTGGTATGTTTCATTGATCAATTCACAGCCATCGAAAGGATCCGTAGTTCAATGAGACTGGCGTTCTAAGCATCAATTCTATTTATTAATAATGAAAATAATAAACACTGATACTGTTACGCTAAGGCCTCCTAACTTGATACTTACTAAACTTAGCGTTTGATTGCTTTGATTTCTACTATATATATATATATATATATATATATATATATATATATATATATATATATATATATATATATATATATATATATATATATATATATATATATATATATATATATATATATATAGTAGGGAATGAATATTGAAGGTCGATAAAAAAGCATAAAAAAAAATTTTGAAATTTTTTATAAAAATAAAAAAATAATAAAAAAATAATAAAAAATAAAAAGTAAATATTAAAAAAGGGGAAGGGGTTAGAGGGGTAGAGTTGGGAAGGGGGGTATAGGATAAGTTGTTTTAATGAGGATATTTATTTGACATGTTGATATATATATTATTAATATTTATTTATTTATTTATTTGTTTTTTATTTTCATCGCGTTTGCCACCACCTGCGCATCCGCCGCACGCGCTCGCCGGACCGCGAATTTGACGTCCTGTTCGTACGAGATCCTTGACTCAACTGACGAAGCCGGGTGCAGTCTTCCGCGAAAATATAGCAGTTATTGATTTTGTAATTTAAACGGTTAGTCCTAATTGATGAATGTACAGCTGCATCGATAAAGAGCAGTTGTAAATAGTATTTAGATGTATTGATCTTATAATTTAAACAATGATTTGCAGCTGTCATGAAACTGGCATTTGGAAATGTATTAATTTTATAATTAAAACCATATGCTCCTATTCTACAGTCATCGTCGCTACCCTACGTCCCGCCCGCATAACCCCCCCTCACACCAACCGCTGCCCGCATTCGTATTATTGATCCAATTGTTTCGCGAGATACAGCTGTAACTCAACTCCTGCAGCTGTTCTTATATTCTCTATTCAAAGTATTGATTTTGGATATATATATATATATATATATATATATATATATATATATATATATATATATATATATATATATATATATATATATATATATATATATATATATATATATATATATTGGTTAAACACATACACACACACCCGGCAGAAAATAATCAATATTTTCTATTTATTGATTTTTGTATATATATATATAAAGTTCGTAGTAACAATAGTTATCGAATGGTTATGAGTCAAAACAGATGCAACTCCTTCAACAACCGATATTGATTTTTATTCGCTACTCCATTTTCCGCCAGAGTGATTTTATATATATATATATATATATATATATATATATATATATATATATATATATATATATATATATATATATATATATATATATATATATATATATATATATATATAAGTAAGAAAATTTTAGGCAACAGTTAAACATATTTAAGAATGAGCTTAGATGCCTACGGAAGGTGGGGTATGAGAACTTATTTTACAGGCGTAATTTTCTCGAAGGAGAAGCTATCATTTTTCAACAGTTATTTAAGCCGATATATGATAACGGTGAATTAAGAAAACTTATATAGCGTTGAAGACACAGGTATGAAGAACTAATTTACACAGCATGGGTCCTCCTCAAAGGAGGATTGTGAACTTTTTCGGAAAGTAATTTGCAATCTATTTTAATACAGAAATATGGAAAGAAAAGAGGAAAAGGACATGAAATTAAAAACACACCTATACACACACACGCACACAAACACACACACACACCCACACACACACACACAAACACACACACACACACAGCTGAGTTGAGCAACCAAGTTGAATCACAATAATCAATACTTTCTAATTACTGATTTGTATATATATATATATATATATATATATATATATATATATATATATATATATATATATATATATATATATATATATATATATATATATATATATATATATACATATATATCCACAAACCTTGCGTATGAATAAATATTAACATTAACAAAGTTTTATACTTAACAACAGTAAAGTAACTAACATGACATACAAAACGTAACCTATTCACACTTTTCAAGCATATCTCTAACATATCAATGCTAATTTTACATTAAGATAGTAATAATTAACAAAAAATTTATCATAACCTAACCGAGAATAAATATTTACACATATATATATATATATATATATATATATATATATATATATATATATATATATATATATATATATATATATATATATATATATATATATATATATATATATATATATATATATATATATATATATATATATATATATAACTTACTAATATTAGGCAAACTGGTAAGTTTGGCAAACGCGCATTCGGCGGTGATTTGGCAACACTGAGGATGAGAAGGATTTTATTATTTTTAATTTTATTTATTTCGAAAATAAATATTTTGCTTTTAAACTTATTTTTCTATTTATTTATTCAATATCGTTTACGAACTTGATGTTTACTAGAGAAACCATCTGCACAGTACAAAGTCGAACGTACAACTGACGAAGCTGTGTTCCCCTTCCCGAAATATAACAGTTATTGATTTTATAGGCTAAAATCAGTTAGACTTAATCAATAAATGTACAGCTGCGTTTTTCATGTTTATACAAAGGGTAGGAGTAACGGTAATCCTAAACGGTTAGTCCTAATCGATAAATAAACAGCTGCATCTTTTGTGTTTATAAAATGATAGACCTAACGATGAGCATAAACGATATGAAAGACCGATAAATGAGCAGCTGTATCTAACAGGTAAGCCTAACGGTAAACCTATTCGGTAAATGGGCAGCTGCATCTTTCATGTTTATACAAATGCTAACCTATCGATAAGCCTAACTGCTAAATGAACACCTGCTTTATATCATCTCAGACCTACATTTTAACCATTCTCTCCCCATTGTATATAAGGCGATCACCATATGTCGGACAATATATATGGATCTTAGCACAAAGAGATTATTAATATAACGTATCTTTATCCATCATTCTTAATACAGACTTACTTTTCACATGATTGATTATGTTCAGACATGTACAAGCTGTTATTTGTATTGCATGTTACAAAGATAACCCATTTTCTAAAAAGTTGGAAACTGTCATTTCTATTTCAAATCTCATTTTCTTTTATAAACGTCAACTAAAATATCTTTTCCTAAGTTGAAACATGCATATTTTGTTTGCTATTTTTATTTTTATTTTATGTTTCATTTTATATTTGTACTTTGTGTTATTTTTTTTTTATTTTAAAACTTTTCATTTATTATTAATTTTGTTTTATTTTCAATTTTAATTTTTCATTTATTTAATAATATTTTAACTTTTTATTTATTTTTAATTTTATTTTGTTTTTAATTTTTAATTTTTCATTTATTTAAAGAATTTATTTTGTTTTAAAACTTTTTTTTATTTTTTTATTTTAAAAAAATATTTACTTTAAAATTTTAATTTATTTTGCAAATTTTATTTATTTATTTTTAATATTATTTATTTAAAAATATATTTTTTAAAAACTTTTATTTAATTTTATGTTATTTGTTTAAAATATTTTGTTTTTAATAAAATTTTTATTCATTTTATGTTTATAACGTAAAAAAATTTACATTTAACAGACCCTAAAGCAGTAAATCAGTAAATCAGTAAATCAAACCACCCACCCACCCATCCTACCCATCCATGATCTATTGATCTATTGATTCAAGTCATATTTTAGGTATCATTTGTATAAACATAACATAAAAATAAGTTCTTTGAATAAAATATCAGAGTAAAGTGTAATAGTTTACTGACCCTAAATCAGTAAATCAGAAAATCAAACTACCTACCCCC
>JABUQX010068768.1:20000-25000 GCA_015478945.1 Trachelipus rathkii | reverse complement strand
AAAACATAAAAAAAACAAAAAAAAATTTGAAGAAAAATTTTTTTTTGGAAAAAAATATAGAAAATATAAAAAAATAATAAAAAATAATAAAATAAAAAAAAATTAAATTTTTTTTATGGTTTTTATTGTTTTTTTATTGACCTTCAATATTCATCCCCTACTATATATATATATATATATTATATATTATATATATATATATATATATATATATATATATATATATAATATATATATATATATATATATATATATATATATATTATATATTATAATATATATATATATATATAATATATATATATATATATAATGTGCTCCTTGGTTATTCAATTTGTATATGGATGGGGTTATGAAGGAATTAGAGGTGTTAGAATGATGGAAAATGGAAGAGAGTGGATGGTGCCCTACTTATTATGTGAGGATGACTTAGTTTTGTGTGGAGAATCTGAAGAGAGTTTGAGGGCATTGGTGGAGGGGTTTGGCAGTGTGCATAAAAGGAGGGGTTTGAAAGTAAATGTAGATAAGAGTAAGGTTATGGTAGTGAGCGAGGGGAGTCCACAATGTAAAGTTATGTTAAATATTGAGCAACTGGAACAAATGTCTGAGTTTAAATATTTAGGATATATATTGGATGAAAAGGGAACGGATAATGCAGGGTGTAGCAGGAAAGTTGTGAATGGTAGGAAAGTGGCTGGTGCAATTAAATCTTTGGTGGATGTTAAGGGACTAGGTCTGGAGTGCGCTATGGTTTTGCATGAGGGTATGTTGTTACCTGCGTTAATGTATAGTATTGAAACTATGGTCTGGAATAAGAGGTATAGATCTAGGATACAATGTGTTCAAATGGACAATGTTAGGGGCGTGTTAGGTGTGAGAAGAATTGATAAAATGAGGAATGAACGCATTAGAGAGGTGTGTAGTGTGAAGAAAGGAGTTAATGAGAGAATAAACGGGAGTACATTGAAATGATTTGGTGGTCATATGCAAAGGATGGATGATAGTCGGTTGGAAAGCGAATGTATAGTGGTAAGTGTGTTGTGAATCGACCGGCTAGAAGACCGAAGAAAAAGTGGATTGAGTCAGTAAAGGAATACCTGGAGGAGAGGAATGCGAGTTTGGTAGAGCCGAGAAGAAAGGTGCATAATATGAGTGAATGGCCGCTTTTTGTGAGGTGTTATGGTAGTGGGCCTCGCCCAGGGGATGGACCTAACATTGACGAGATGCCACAGTGAGGGTCCGTCGCAGTCTCGTGAAACATCTAGAAAGATCATTGTATGTCTCTTTCATCGACTTCAAGCGCGCCTTCGATTCGGTTTCGCACGACGGGCTAATTTCGCTATTGGGGGGGCTAGGTTTGGCTCCCTCGTTAGTTGCATACCTAAGATCGGTCTACCAGGAAACCCATGTCTGGGTGGGGACCGACTGGGTGAAGCAGGGCACAGGCGTCCTGCAAGGGGATCTTCTTTCGCCGGTTTTGTTTAATATGGTTCTGGACTACATCTTGTTGCATGCACCCCCTGATGTGGGTGTCCCTTTGGGGGCCAGTCGGTGTCATCTCTGGCCTTTGCGGACGATGTTGTGCTCCTAGCCTCTTCACGGCTAGGAATGCAAGCAAGCCTGGTTGCGCTGGCGAGGGCAGCGAGATCTTTGGGTCTCGAATTTGGATTTCGTAAGTGTGCGTCGGTTGGTCTCCGTTGGCTGGGTAAGACCAAGAAGTTCGTGCACGACCTCAGACCATTCGAGGTCGAGGGCACTGAACTACCGACGATGAACTCGACAGGTGTTTATAAATACCTAGGAGTAGGTCTCGTCTTCTGGTGTGGCAAAATGGTCTTTGGGGGACTTGAGGGACAAGCTGAGGAAACTCTCCTCGGCTTACCTCAAGCCACAACAGTTTCTTCTCAAACACTTCTTGTTACCCAAATACACTTATCGTCTCAGGCACGAGCGTCTTACTATCAGGACGCTTCGTGAAGCCGACAGAATGGTTCGGGCTGAGCTGAGGAAGTTCATGAAACTACCCTCGGACACTCCGGTTCCCATGTTCAGTCAACCACCCCATAAGGGTGGACTTGGGATCCCGGAGTTTGAGCAGACCATGTGCTCCCAGCTTGAATCATTGAAAGCAAGAGATGGAGCGACAGGGTGGCGTTTGGGCCCTGGCCGCTTCAGCTGTCAAAATACCGACCTCTACTAGAGAGAGGCGACTCCAAGTTGTGGAGTTTAGAGATGGCCTTGGTCTGGCGGGTGCCAAAAAGCAGTCCGGCTGTTACAGCTGGATTGCCGATGGTACTCGCCTGATGCGGGGTTCAGTGTATGTCGATTCCGTAAAAATCCGACAGGGCCTGATTGCCACACGAGAAAGATCTAACAGAGGTCGAGACGTCCCACCTGCCGCGACAAGGTGTGATCTGGGGTGCAACAGGGTGAAAACCCTGGGGCATGTGCTACAGCAATGTCCGGCAGTAGCTCCTCTTAGGACGGCTAGGCACGACCGTCTGAATGCTCTATTTAAATCAGAGCTAGAAAAGAGGGGCTGGCAAGTCCTCCTGGAGCCTGCGATTCCCACTCCAGGGGGGATTCGAAGACCTGACTCGAAGACCCGACTTGGTCTTCTGGGACGCGGGAGCTACCACTATGGTTGTTGACACCACGGTAGCCGCAGATGCGAACGCTTGCGCCCTTGAGGCAGTCGTCCAGCGGAAGGTCGACTACTACAAGGTACCTGCTATAGAAGAGTGGGTTAGGCAGCGTTCGGGCAAAACTGTCTTAGAGTTCAATGCACTGGCATGGCGACTTGGCAGGGAGGTCCCACGCTATGTTGAAGAAGTTAAAAATGGTGAAGTCCATTAAGTTGCTAGAAGTGCGCTTAATGGAAGGCAGTGCGGCGATCTGGCGCTTCTTCAACAGCGCCGCTGGTGGATGGGGCTGATCTCTCCGTGCATGTCTTTGGGGCTGGTGTGCTTTTCGAAGACTCTCGCCCGGCGCGCTACCCGCCCGCGTCGTAAGAACTCTGTATATAGACTGACAGTTCCCCCCTGTAGATACACACCACTTTGTGTAAATACGAGGGGGTGGAGATCATAGAATAGGGCAGTGGAGTAGTGTTACTCCGCACATTTGGTGCTGGTAGGTGATGGGAGGCGGGGAAATCTTTAACGAAATCCACCCTCATGGTTACCACGCTCGGCCTCTCTCATGCGCGTATTAGTGCGTATGGGAGGGGTTACCAGCTAGAGCGTGGTATCTAAATATATATATATATATATATATATATATATATATATATATATATATATATAAAAGGGAGATATAATATATATATATAATATATATATACAATATAATGTATATATATATATATATATATATATATATATATATATATATATATATATATATATATTATATATATGATATTGTTATATAAATCTATTGTACTATATATATATATTATATATATATATATATATATATATATAAAATAAAGGGGAGGGTAAACGGGTGCTTTTTTTCCATATGCTTCATGTTCTTCTACTAGTTTTCTGTTCGATGTTTGCTACACACCTCACCCCCAATCTGTAGGTAGGAGGATGATATATATATATATATTATCATATAATATATATAGATAATATTATTTTATATATATATATATAATATATAATATAAATATTAATATAATATATATATTATATTATATAATATATATATATATATATTAATAATATATTATCTAATTCCTCCTTATAATCATACAGATATGGTAGTATATTGAAGGTTGGATATATATATAAACTATATATATATATTAGACAATAACCTATATATAACAAATATATAATATATATATATAATATTAATATATATAAATAATAGTATATATTATATATAATAATAATATTATATTATATATTATCATATATATATATATATATGTACTATATATATATATATATATAATATATATATATATATATATATATATATATTATATATATATAATATATATATATATATATATATATAATATATATATATATATATATATAATGATGCCTTAGGATAATATTGTTTCAGGATAACAACTGGTTAAATAAAGTTTTTTCAAGCAATCAGAAGAAAAATATTACTTTAACAATAAACTTAATAAAATATGAGCATTAGCTTTCGACCTAAATCACGGTCCTCATTCAGATGCAGTAAAGATTAAACTAAATAAATAATAATAAAATTATTACAAATTATAAATATCAAAAAAGTTTGGGTTTTATTTTTTTGAAAAAGGGTGAGAAGTGTAAAATGTTCATGATGGGATCAATATGGAAGTCATTTTTTTGTACATTAAAATTATTAGAATTGTTAATACAAAAGGATTCAGTGAACTTTCTCAGGTGTAAATTATCTATGCCAATGATTGGTGTCATTTGATTAATGTTGATAGTGTGATTATGAGTGGATCTATGAAGAGTTAGGGCAGAGTTTGGATTGTCTTGTTGGAGATCATATTTATGTTGATAGTTGTCATTTGGTATAGATACGTCGATGACGTTTTTGCTGCTGTTCCTCTTAACATTAATCCTAATGACATTCTTGTTCATATTAACAATATACATCCTAACATTAAGTTCACTGTTGAACATTCCATTAATAACACCCTTCCTTTTCTTGATACTCTTATGATTTGGTCTTCACAACACAACATACAATTCTCAGTTTATAGAAAACCCACTTCTAATCCCAGCTACATACATTGGTTCTCTTCTCACCCCCTTAACACCAAAATAGGTACATTATCTTCTCTATTCCTCAGAGCTTTTAGAATTTGCTCTCCCACTTACCTTCAACCTGAAATCAACTTAATTTCTTCCCAATTCCTTAAACTTTCTTATCCTCATCATATTATCAACACAGCTTTACGTAGAGCGAAGCACACCTATTACACCAAACCTATAAAACATGACAAAACTTATACCTCTTATCTTCCTTTACCTCTC
>JABUQX010068768.1:0-17500 GCA_015478945.1 Trachelipus rathkii | reverse complement strand
TTTCTTTGTTAATTTGATCGGATTTTCATCAGATAATCCAAGTTGGCTCTCCTCTTTTGATGTTGCTAAATGTGCTCTAAAGAATCTGGGGATATTAGAAGAGATTCAAAAGAACGATAATAAAAAATTTTGCAACGGAATTAAAACATGCGAAGAAGTTTTAAACGATCTTCAATCACCTTTTCAAAAATCCAAGTACAGAACTACTCCATATCCTCTGAATTCACTGCCTTGTTTAAGCGATGAATCTAACAGCGAAAGTAGTTCTTATTCAGATTATCACTTATACGAAGAGATTTTGTACGACACTTCCAAGAAACTGCCTACTGACAGCCCTCGACCTCCTCCTCCTCCTCCTCCTCCTCCTCTTCCTAAAAGACCAGCCATTTTTCAAAAATCTATGGTGGAATATAGAGAAGGGGAAGTCGGAGCACAGGAAAAGTACTCTATTATCGGAAATGCCGTGAAAGAAACTTTGGTTCGTCCCTCTCTTAAATGTTGCAGGTGTCCTGGAGAAATCATTACACGTAAGCAGGTAAAACGCATTTCTAAAAAGTGCACACAACCTAAAACTAATGATCAAGGGAATCAACCTATCAAAAATAGCAATTCTTTCTGTCTCACCATCTGCGAAAACCAGGTACCACCTGTTCCTCCAATTCGAACAACATCTAAAAATAATCATTGCAACCATTTGTTGTCTTCGAAACTTCCAGTCCCTCCACCTCCTCCCCTTTCTTCTACTTTATTTGCCTTTTCCACAGTTTCACTCTCAAATAGTTCTTCACCTAAATCTCTTCCATTAAGACCCTCAAGAACATCATCGAACCTCCGTGATACGTCATCCTCCCTAAATAACGATCAAAGCCTTAAAGATTCATATGCGCCTCATAATTGTTTAATCAACTCTCAATATTTAGTTGCTATTTGTTCAACTCTTAATATCGTCTTCTCTTTAATGACCACCTTATATAGTTAACATCATCCGATACCTCCGTGATACGTCATCCCCCCAAAATAACGATCAAAGCCTTAAAGATTCAAATGCGCCTCATAAAGAATTTTTTTCGACGGATAACAATATATCTTCTTCCAACTCGATGGCCACTCAGACAAGTAAACCAAAACAGCGGCATAACTTATATTATATTTTCAAAGACAAGCATCATCGACGATTTCTCTCCGCTTCTTTAGAACTAGAGTATCATCATCAACCTGAATTAGCAATAAATAATGAAGAGAGTAAAAGTAAAGATGGTCGTGATTTAGCCCATTCAGGGAGAGTTGCCTCTATTACATGGTCAGAAAAGAATGGATCAGGTATTTCTGAAAACACAAAACTCATTTGTTCAAATACACCAAATAATCCTCCATCAACCTCTTCAGAAATTTTAAAAGAGACAAATCCGAAAATATACGATACTAATCCTCGACAAATTTCTTTGATTGACTCCAAAATTACAACAGCCTCAGAGATGTATGATAATCCTCTAATACTTTAAAGAAGAGATCAAACCCGATTAGAGTTTGTCACAAGGCTTGTTCTTTAGATTTAAATCAAACCGCTCAGGTTGATGATGAATATGGTTTTAAGGCTCTCTCTAATATTGTTTAAAATTTAAATGAAACCCTTATTATTCTTATTATCTTAAATTATCTGTCTAAAATTACACTAATAGTATAATTGTCTTTAATTTAATGTTCTTGTCCATTCAAAGCTCAAATATTTAAATATTATATAAAAATATATTCATACTAATATTTCTAGTATCATCTATTTATTAAGTATAAATAGTCAATATATAAATATATAGTCAAAGCGTTTGCAACTTAAATTTTATGTATTATTTTATATTATACCTAATTAATTTTAGCTGAATATATAAATATTAATATATTATTGTTATTTGTTTCTAATTTAAAATTTTAAAAAATTTGAACACTATTTAAATATATATTAGAATTTAAATATTAATCTAATTAATATGTCTTTAATGTTTTCTTATGGTGCCATTATAATCGAAACCTCAAGAATTCATTTTAAACGAAATATTTAATATAACAAAATAAAGTGGAAGAGAAGAAAACTCAGACAATTACTATTGATGTTTTTCCCTCTAATGATCCCCATATATATTTATATTAGTGAGGTAAAAAAATTCGTTACTAGTTTAAGAGGTCTCTATAAATTTTAGTAATAGATTGTAAAATATGTTTATTAATATAAGATAATAAGGAAAAAGAATATTCAACAAAGGAATAATAAAATTTATTTTATATTTAATCAATAATTAAATATTATTTTATTTGATTATTATATATATTTATAATTTATTTTAATATTATTTATATTTAAATATATTATATTATATATTTATATTCAAACAACAGTGTACACAAACTAATAGTGATATAATTATATTATTTTAGGTATATATATATATTAAAAAACAAAAAAAATTAATGATATAACCCTTTTAAATTCATAATTCATATATTAAAAAATTCAATATTTTCCAATATAAAACCCTAAACTTTATTAATAAATTCTCTTTTCTGCCTTTTTGAAAATTATGCCTATTTCAAAGTAGAAAACACATTTTTATGTTTTTTTAAATGACTGAGAGGATACCATATTACCTCTGTTATTATTCAATTTTTATGTTTTGGAAATCAATAGAAAATTTTAAGAAGGGTTTTTTATTTTTTTTTAAAAGTTTTATTAGAATTATATAATATTAAATAATTATATATTAATATTAGTTATAAAATTAAAATGACTTGAATAAGGATGGATGTTATTTATTAAAGTGAATATATTATTATAAGTAATTTTTTAAAAATTTATCAAATTTAGTGGAAAAAAAATTATATAGGTGAAAAATATTATTGGATTTAATATGATAATATAAGTAATGATAAAACTCTCCATATAATATTATAATTATTATTAATGTGAAATATTTTAAATAAAAATAAAAATACCTCCAAAAGGTCTAAAGAAGGTTATTTATTGGTTTATAATATATTTTTTTATTAATTTATTTATATATTAATATTTTTTATTTATTATAATATACAAGTCGTGCAGTAGTTTGTGCTAACGGTGACAAACCCGCAAAACATTATTTTTCTTTGTAGGTTCGAGACTATATTTTCGCTAAAAATAGCTCACCTCGAATCTAAACTTTTGTGGTATAAGTTCCAGTCTCCCAGTATCTGACAAATTACAAACCCCGCAACCCGTGTTTTTTTCCCCTAGACTATCTGTTAAGGCCAACACCGTGTGCTGTTAACACTACTACACATAAATTAAAAATACAGCTGAATAACTGTTTCCAGCCTTAATTTGAGCCTCTTTTTTTTTGACTTCAATCCAGGTACTTAGCGCGATCGCAAATATCTAGCCCTAAAATATGTACAAAACAATATAGCTAAGATAAATAATATTTATTTTTTTCCATACTATTTGCAGTAATGCAAATGACACTCGTAGTGAAGAGCAAAAATGATCATGAAATTTATGATCAATTAAACTATTAAAATTTTTCCTATATATAAAGCTAAATCAACCTTGACGATGAAGACGCTGAATTTGACAATAAATTTATTCAATAATTTAACTACCCTTAATGCTCAAAGGTATTTTCATTTTTTTTAATTTAAGAGAAGGGAGGAATTTCATAGAATATACTATATATAATAGAAAATTATTTTACCTATTTCTATGTAATATATATGACAATCTATTAAATAGATGTTGACTAAGGAGCGTTTGTCCGTTATCTTGAGGAACCAAAATAAAAATTACGTCATCTCCGATACCCGGAGCCAGATTAAGGTAATTGCGTAATTTTCATATATAAACTCTCTATATTATAAGTATTGGAATAGTAAAGTAGTAAAAAATGATAAAACAATATCGAAGAACAGTAAGTGACAAACATGAGTTCGACGTTGCTTCAATTAATTTATTTATTATATAAAATCATAAGTTTATTTTATTCACAACTATAATATAATGAAATATTAACTTATTTTTGAGTATTTATAAGATATTACTATTACTTGCTTTAGTGATTAGTATAATTAAGATTTAATATAAAATATAATTAAAAGTTTCCAAAAAAATATATAACAAAGTAAAAATAAATAAATATTATTATTATTTTTATATTTTATATAAGTTTCATCAATTTATTATTAAGAGTACTTACTTACTATTTGCAAACATATTGATTTTAAATATTTGTATCTTACAGTCTCATATATTTGATATCGTAGCTCTTGAATTATAATCTGTATATCCTATGGTCCACCCTCTTCTATATAAGAGATAAGAGTCATTAGTATTCAGGATCCTTGTTGAGAAGAACTGCAATCAATAATAATATAAGTATAGAAACCATTGTGCATGCCATCCTATTCACACACAACTTTATTACACACTTGCTCATTTTAGTGTTAATCATTCTTTATCGTGTTATATTATTGGAAGCAGCTCTGGAAAATTACTACCAGCAACATATAGAAAGTTCGTTTACAGTTCTCCGATTTTAATTTATTTTTGTATTTTTGTATAAAAATAGTATCTAATTAAATAATAGTAAAAGTTTACCAACTTTTTGAGTCCCCTTTGTGTAACTTATTTTTGTTTATAATTATCATTGTGTTCATTTGTAATTTTGATCCATGTTAATGTGGAATTTATTCAGATTCATTAAGATTCGAAAGTAAGTTGGAGGTAACTAGCTAGGTCCCGTGCAAATACCCCCGTTAGCCTAAGGCATATTATTTCTAAGCTATCTTGGGTAACCTTAGATTATTTCTTATTTGGCACAATATATAGCAAAGGGCGTAATGCGACAAATTCACGTCGACTCCCTCAGCGCGTGGCTCTTGGCGGCCACCCTCTAAATCACTACAATTCTTTCCTTAGAGATTGGAGTAATTTCACGTTTGATCTGAGTTTTTAATCCATTCTAATATTAGGAGTATCTATTCTCATTCTCAATAGAGTTTAAAAAGCTCTGACATCTTTAATTCCTTCTTATTAGCACAAATTAAATAATATTTATGTTTCGTCACTGATACTAATGAGGCTATATCACTGTAATTCATTTATTATAATATATATTTCTGATTAAACTGCTGAGAAGTGAGAAAGATTTTTTTAGTCATTTTTCTTAAACTTTTTATTCATCTAAATATTTATTCTTAATCTATCAAGTGACTAAATTAAGATTTTTCGATAAAAAAGTCATATACACAATACTACAAAACTTAGTCAAACTATATGATACTATTTTACAATCTTAAACAAATACACACTCAAAAATACCTGTATATACATTAACAACATTATCAAACAGGCGATTATCATTACTTATGCATAACAAAATACGATCCTCTTCAAATTCATCACAAACTATTGGTACAAACCCCATACTTTTATAGTCTTAATTCCAAATAATCATAAATAAACGAAAAATAACATATGAACTAATTATCTGTAACAACAACAAAATAACAATAGAGCATTCTAAACAACTAAAACTCTAACATACTAAACGCTTTACAATTAAAAAAAAAACAGCATCAACGACAAGGACGTAACAACAAAAAATATAACTATACTACATTTACGATCATCAATCTGACAATAATACTCAGTCAGTACCTCAAAATTAAACAATCTGAGCAACACCTTAAACATCAACAACAAGAATAAGACAACAATTATATCAACAGCTCAAGAATACAATAACACAAACGCCAACAACAGCAACCAAAAAACTACGAGGCATATACACTAACAAGTGACAACTCACGAAACATAAACATACGACATTAGGGTATGATTAAGTATTTTTCAACCGCCTAAACAATATATGAAATTATTATTATTATTATATGTATTATTATTATATCTATTATTATTCTTATTCTATTATTATATAATTATTTATTTATTATTTATATATTTATTATTATTATATATACTTATACATAATTATTAATTATTTTATCTATTATTATTCTTATCAATAATTGATTATTATTAAGGAAAAAATCTTATATGGAAGATGCCAAAGATTTCCCCAAAACTATGTGAATTATAATATTTGTTGATTGATTATTTTTTGTGAGCTATTTAGCTCTCAAAGTAATATATTCATCTTTTTCATAAGATTTTTTAATTGGATATTAAAAATTGCTTTAAAATTAGGCCTGGTGAAAACATAAATAGAACAATTATGGAATACTTGATCTAGTTTACTGACATATCATTAGTGACTCGTGGTCGGGAGTTCGTGAACGATTTTTTTTTACCCATCTCTCACTGTGTTGATAATGCTTTTCTTTGATATTGTTATCAGTATACTGCATAATACAATTACAACTCTACTGGTTTACGGTCGGGAAGGCGGGACGACTCCTTTTTTTGTTATTCAGCATTTCCGCCCACTACCTTGCATAATAAAGAAGATCGAGATACATAAGGTCGAACAGGTTCAAATTGGTCGTGAACAGGGAATTAAATATTGAATCTCAGGGAAATTTGATACTGACATGGAGATAATTGGACTAAACGACAGGTCAAATGACCGACATTTGTGTAAAAATAATCTGGTTAATTAGAGCTTCTCTAACGATAATCTAGCAAAACTTAACTTAAAAACCTAACTTAACCTACACATTTAATTTTCCTCATCCTTAAATATAATTCCTAACTTAACCGTTAACCTATATCATTTAAACCTATCTTAACGCCTGCGGCAGCTGTAAGAGAAATTTTTATTGATGATGTCGATACCTATTTTCTCCTTGTCGGGACCAATTTGGGCTAGTTCCCTGTTTAAGTAGTCTAACAATTTTTGATGATCAGTAGAGCTAAGAGTGCTTGTTTAACTTTGAACTGGTTGTCGTTTTGATTTACTTAGCCTTCTCATGGAGAGTGATGTGAGATATCATTGTCCTTTCCATTATAACTTACAGCTGCCGCATATCATATTATATATATATATAAATATATATAAATATTATTTATATATAGTTAATATACATTATATATTATAATATATATATATATATAATATATAATATATATAATATATATATATATATATATACTATATATATATATCATATAACTAGTATATTATATATATAGGTCAGCATCCCTAAAGGCCAGGCATGTAAACTCAATAAACTTAACAGACTTACACGAAGAGAATAAATATTTCAATTTAGTGTAATCAGAAGACATTCATATATACCGCGAAATTTAAAAATATAAATAAAAAAAAATAACGCTTTTTAAAAAATAAAACATTGTTAAATGTTTTATGATTCAAGTGGATTAAATATGAAGCATGGCCGCTTATCCGACTCAGGAGGCTCAAAGGTGCCAAATGTTGATTTTCCTTTTTTTTTTTAAAACGGACGAATACCCACGGGGTGGGACCAAAACAAGACCGATAGATAGATCGGGGTTTCTCGGGCGTATTCGGGACCACGGAGGTGATTCGTTCGCCCCCTCTGTCCCTGCCGACGACACTCGAATTACCCACCTAAAATATTGATCAATTAAAAAGTAAATTAAATTTTACAGATGTCTGCGCTGCAAGTTTTTGGCGAGTATTTTTCTCTCGAGGGACTACTGCAGGTGTTCAAGGTCAATCAGAGATGCACTGATTGATATTACTTAATAATATTAAGAAGTTATTAATAAATATTTAGAATAAAAATAATTTTTTTAAGTTTTCCTCGATGAAATTACTTCTGAAATCAAATGTTATTCATTTTCCTGTAGATGTTATAGTTTTTCTAGTTACATGCCTGAACCTCTTATGGATGCTGCCATATATAATAATTTATAATTACTCCATGTCAGTTTTATAACCTTTATTATATATATACTATACATATTTATTATATTTATTTATATTATTTATATAATATTTATATTTTATTATATATATATATATATATATATATAAGGATAAGTATAATATATATATATATATATATATATATATTATATATATATATTATATATGGCAGACATCCCAAAGAGTTCAGACATGTAACTAGAAAACTATAACATCGTACAGGAAAATAAATAACATTTTTTTTGATTTTTTTTAGGCACAAGTTGATGAAGAGGAAAACTTAAAAAAAAAAATTATTTTATCTAATATTTTATTAATAACTTCTTTATATTATTAGTAATACATCATAGTGGCGATGCTCTGACTGACCTTAGAACACCTGCAGTAGTCTCGAGAGAGAGAAAGTTTGGCCAAATACCGTGTTTTGGAGACAATATTATTTGTTTCGGTGGTGCAGGACTACTGCAGGTGTTCAAGGTCAATCAGAACATGCACTATGATATTACTAATAATATTAAGAAGCTTATTAATAAATTAAATAAAAATAATTTTTTTTTAAGTTTCCTTCGATGAAATTGTTTCCTGAATTAAAATGTTATCTCTAATTTCGATGTTATTAGTTTTCTAGTTACATGTCTGAACTCTTTGGGATGCTGGCCAATTATATATACTATATATATTATATATATATATATTATATTATATATATATATACCTATAATTATATATATATCATATAATATATAAATATAGGTATTATATATATATATTATATATCTATATCATACCTATTATACTATAATATACCTATGTATATACTATTATATATATATATGATGCGCCTAGCATCCCAAAGAGTTCAGGGACACCTCGTAACTAGAAAACATAACAGTCTCCAGGAAAACGTACCAATAACATTTTTGATTTTAGGAAGTAATTTCTCGAGGAAACTTAAAAAAAATTAAGTTTATTTCAAAACATTAAGTTGATACCTTTTAACTATAATAAGTAATTGATCATAGCTGCCATCGGCTCTGCTATGGACCCATTGAAACACCTGAGAGTAGTCTCGAGAGAAAAATTGCCAAATACCGTTTTTTGGAGAAAATATTAGTTTTTTCTTTTTATATTCCTTTTAGGGGTTCGAGTCCGACGGAGGGACAGAGGGGGGACGAAGTCCCCCCGTGGTTCCCCGGTAGGGCGAGAAACCCCAACTCTTATCCATCGTTCTTGTTTACCGTGGGTATTCGTCCGTTTTAAAAAAAAGAAAAATCAAATTTGGCACCTTTTGCCTCTGAGTCGAGTAAGGCGGCATCGTTCGAATTGTCAAAAAACTAATATTTTCAACATTATTTAACAATTTTAATTTTTTTTAAAAGCGTTATTTTTTTTATTTATTTTATTCCGCGGTAAAAATGTCTTCTGATTATTAAAATGATTATTTATATTCGTGTAGTTGTATAGTTTTTAGTTAACATTTGCACTGGCACTTGGATGCTGAACCTATATATACTATATATAAATATAATATAATTAAACTAATAACACATAATAATACTACTATATTATAGGTGGTTACTACATGTTTATTATTCTACTTTATATTTATATTTTGAAATGTTTAAAATTTAACTTATAATTTAATATAATTTATAACCTATAAATTTATATAATATAATATATATATATATATATATATATATATAGCGGATTATTTTCATATATACTTAGCCTTTATATATATATATCAGTATTATATATTATATATGCAGCGTAATCTTATAATGGGAAGGGAAAAGATATCCTCCCATCACCCCCCAGGGGAAGGCTAAATAAATAAAACGCCAACCAGGTCAATGGTAAAACATGGGCACGTAAACATGGCATTTTGAAATTGAATATCAACAATACTCTCGGTATTACTAGCCCAAAGGTCAGACAGGGGAAAAATAGGGCGCCCGATAAACATCAATCAAATTCTCATTACAAAGCCTGCCGGCAGGCGTTTAAGATAGGTAAGTTAAGGTTAGGGTTAAGTTAGGTTTAGTTAGGTTAGGTTAAGTTTAGTTTAAGTTTAGGTTAAGTTTTCCAGTCTTGTTGAATTTCGTCAGAGAAAACTCTAAATTACCAGAATTTTATTTTACAAATGTTGACCATTTGACCTGTCGATCAATTTCCCTGTCGATCAATTTCCCTGTCGATCAATTTCCCGGTCGGACCATGACCTGTCCGACCATTTGGTACTAGCTTCATATATGCAAAGGTAGTGGCGGATAGAGTATACAAATGGGTCGTGCTTCCGACCTAACCAGTAGAGTGTATTATAGCAGTACGATAGCATTACAGTATAAAGCATTAGAGAGTAGAGATGGGTAAAATCGTTCACGACTCCGAACGACGAGTCACTAATGATATGTCAGTAAACTAGATCAAGTATTCCATATTGTTTCTTTTATTTTTAACCGACCTTATTTTAAACAAATTAACAGTAATTTAAAAATCTTATGAAAAGATGCCAGATTCGCTAGACTATGATGCGAATCATCAGCAATATATTTCCATAGTTTGGCGAATCTGGCTTCTTCCATATGATTTTGCCATTTGTTTGTTTAAAATTAGGGCGGTTGAAAATACTTAATCTACCTAATGTTGTTATTTTGTTGTCGTTGTCACTGTTGTGTCTATGCCATAGTTTTTGAGGTTGCTGTTGTTGGCGTTATTGTTCTTGCTGTTGTTGTTATTATTGTAGTTACTGTTGCCTTTATTCTTGTCGTTGTTGTTGTTTGCTGCTATTGCTGTTGTTATTTTTGTCGTTGTCGTTGTTGTTGTTATTTTGTTGTTACGTCCTTGTTGTTGATGCTGTTGTTTTTTTATTGTAGCGTTGTTGTTGTTGTTGTTGACGATGTTGCTGTTTTTTTTGTGGTTACATAATTGTCATTGTTTTCGTATTTATCGATTGTTGACTGTTGCTATTTGTAGCGTAAGTTGTTGTTGTTGTTAGTGTTGTTTGTGGTGGTGGTGTTGTTGTTACGGTTTTTAGTGTGTTGTAGCTGTGTTTCTTGTTGCTGCTGTTGTTGTTTTTTCGAAAATCTATTTGGTCACTTGATTAGATAAAAAAAAATTTTGAGATTAAAAATTAAAGAAAGCAAGAACAGCTTTTTTCTTCAGCATTACAGATTATAAGTATAGTTAGTGATGCCTCTAGTTCCAGTGGACGACAAATTTTGCTACGAAGGAATAGAGGTATCTCGCTTTCACAAACTTGGATATTAATGTAATATTGGTAGTTAAACTGATCACACGTGGAAATTCAAATCATCTAGGATGCTATATAGAGGGTTGGTCGCCCCGAGGGTCGGACGTGAATATTGCGCTTACGCCCTTGTTGCGGTATAAAGTTAGGCTAAATCGGGGCGTTACCGAACTCGATCCACCTGGAGGTCAGACAGACGCAAGGATTTTCTGTCTGTCTGTCTGATATATATAGTCTGGTTGTTTGTTATGTATTATTATTATTATTACTCGAAGAAGTGATCCCGAAGGAAACACTTCTGAGTTGTTTTTTAACAATTTCTGCGTTGTACTCCTTTTCAGCATCTCCTTCAGGGTACTTAGCATCTCGTGGCTTCGCACCACAGCGCACCGGCACCCGCACCCCTGCAGCCGCAACCACACCGCCAACCGCAACCGCATTGGCACCGCTCTGTCTCAACAACTACAACAGATTCGATTTTGTCAGACTGCATAGGGGTGACTGCGATCAGACTCACTGCTTTCTCGACTCCGACTCCTGAATCAGTCCGAAACTTCCTTGAGTCATTATTTTTATGGCATTGGTACGGTATTTTTTTATCATTTGTCTCATTTTTTTATATTATATAATGTCAATAGATATTAGTTGCGTTGTGTCAACTAACTGTCCGTTGAATATCATTTATTAATAATATTATAATTCGTTTTAATAAAAATTTTATATTTATTTTATTATTTTTTTCCTATTATTTTTCGTATCGTTTTATTAAATCGGTGGTTTTATTTTGGTACCGATGTTTTAATTAGCTACTATATGGTAAATGATATTATTTAATTATTTTTTGAGAATTTCTCACCTATATATATATAATATATAGGAGGTGAAAATAGATATTTTAGGCTTTCAGTTGGCGCAGGGCACTCTGGCCAGGCCTTATGGCTTTCGATTAATTATATCTACTCTATTTGTTGGTCATATGAGTTACTCGTATCTGGAGGTAATGGTGCAGAGATTTGTAGATGTGTGACGTAACCTCTATCCTCTCACGAAATATAAACATGACCCTACATACGCCAAGGGGGGTGCTGGCCCCTCAAACATAAATATTGACATAGAACGATGAACTCGGATATTACAATCTCATAAAAAGATACTCAAACATTACATTATAGGTATAAAAGCCTACACCACCCCACAATATAAGGAGTCCCAAGCCCCTTAAATTGAAATTATTGACATAGAAGCAACGAAATCTTAGGTAAATACATCGTTTCTTATTTATGATGCATCATGATACAAGAAAAGTAAAATAAAAAATATGAAAAAAAATTCACCATCCAAAATATAATTTTTTTTTAAAAAATAATTAAAAATTAATAAAAAATTTATAAAAATATAAAATTATTTTTAAAAAAAATTTTGAAAATAATTTCTAAAAAAAAAAAAATTTAATAAATATTTTTAATAAATAAAAAAAAAAAATAAAAATAAATAAATATAATAACATATTTTATTCTTTTAAGTTGATATATAAGTTAAAAAATTTACGTTTATTTTAAGTAAAGGAAATTGTTTAAAATTTTTATTACGTCGACCAAATCAACTCACTTTTTTGAGCCTCCAGATCCCCAGCCTCCTTCCCCAGTCTCACGACCATCCCATCTTATTGATCTATTGATTCAATGTTTTACATACATAACATAACACTCAAAAACTTTCATTTTATTTTTGTTTATATAAGCTTTAAACAGTGTATTGTTATTTTAACTTAAAAATTTACGCTTTCATATATTTTATACTTAAATACAGTTATTTTAGATTAACTATACCCATTAAACCTATTAAATCAGTAAATCAAAACACCCATCACACCCCATCTAATGATGTACCTAGTCGCTTACAATACACATAATTATAATTTAGCAAAATTTTTATCCCCTCTATTGTTGTTACACTGTAGCAATTAGGAATTTTAAGTTCGGAAAATGGATAAACATATTCAACTATGTAAAAAGCAAACATTTTAGTGACATACTCACTTAATCATATGAATATAATAATGTTAACACTCATTCTAAAAACCTTAATAAAAATCTTTAAATATCTGAAATAAAACAAGCTTATAATATACAATTTATTACATAGTTTCCATACTTAAACACACATGATTAAAGTAACTAACATTGAGCGCCGAGAATGTAACATACTTACACTTTTCTAACATATCATCATAAATATTTTTAACATTAAACATAGTAACATTTAACAAAAATTTATCACAACAATGCTATTATTATAGTAAATTATCATTTCTGTGTATTTTTAAATAATATGCTAACGGTAACAAAATTTTCACATCAATAAAGCAAACATAACATCATCTGAGCTATGAATATAAGGTTTTACAACTACAAAATCCTAACACATCGATAAACATGAATTTATAACAGATTAACATTAACAATAAGTCCATACTTACCAACAGTAAAAGTTTTACTAACAATGAATGTCACAAGAAGAACGTAATACCATACTTACACTTTTTATTCTAATTACATTGATATTTTTTACAATTAAACATTAGTTAACATTTAACAAAAATTTTTATCACAATATTTGTATTAATTTTTTATTGTAAATAAAATGAATATTGGCTAACGTAACAAAGTTTTCACATCTATAAAGTAAACATAGCATTTCAATCATAAACTTTACTAATATTTAATTGTACAAATGATCAGAACCTAACTATTACTTATGCACGAGTACAGCAAGTTCAACATTAACAAAGTTCACATACTTAACAACAGGAATAATGAAACATGAAAGTAAACCATTACAGAAACGTAACCTACTCACAGTTTGACAACATAGCACATTAACAAATTTTAAACACGAAATAAACAAGTTTTAAACAAAAAAAGTAAACAGTAAACCATAACAAATGTATCTCTATTTACTGACCAACCGGAAAATACGACTAACGGCAACAAAGATTTCTCACGTCCAATTGTGAAGCTAACATTATTCATAGCCTGAGACTGAATTATCCCTATGTGTACAACAAACCATTAAAACCCATAACCCATTCACCCTCAATAGTCCGTAACTAATTACATCCCTCACGAGGTTAACATAAGCAGGTCCATACTTAACACGCTAATATTAGAAGGACGTGTATCGCATTTGGAGCACTACAATGAAGTCATATTCTCAAAAGTCACATTACTAAAACTTAGTATCTGAAAATTATCACATTATTAGTCTCTCTCTTCACGACTTACCATACAGTAACATGGGTTAAATAATTACGCTCGGGATCTATATCCTTAGTATCTTATATTTTGATCAACGAAAATACGCTACATGCGGAGTCAAAGGACCTACACATTTTCTCTCACACTCAACAAGCCTCTAAAACATATGCATATCTCCTCGACTGTCAGTTTCCTAAAGAATAAGTTAATATACAACGTACAAAAAACAGCTAAAACAATACCTTATGCATAGCTCATTAAAATCGCGTAAACATTAACAAATTTCCATACTTAACAACAGATAATACAGCTGAAAACTATCATGTTGACCATACACAGTACACCGGATAAGACTCTCTACATTCAGACCTTCTCTCAAACATTTATCCTCTCATACCACCCAAGTAAATTGAGTCATTATTTTTCTCAGATAGAGCTAATAGACAATAGTGGTGTTGAGGATATTTACACCTCATCTTACATCAGCCACTGGAGACCAATATTGCATACTGCATTATCAACCGTAAATATACTGCCAACTAACAAAGTTTTTGCCTGTACTTGAAAGTCACAAAAGCTAACATAGGTAGTCTGAACCAAGAGGATATAACATTTACCAACGAACAAAAACCTAAACAACAGCTCAAGCACGGCAAGTATATAAAACTGCTAACATTAACAAAAGTTCATACTAACAGCGGTTCCAAGAATAAAAGATTAACTAACAACGACATACAGAAGATACCAACGACCAGGTTACGACAAAGCTGATGAGGTAAAATATTCATTTAACACAAATCAGTTATAGTAGTATTAATGTTTATATTATTTTAATTTTAATTTCCTTAAAATTACTTATTGTTTTTAAAAAACTTTTATTTATTGTGTTTAAATTTTTGCTTTAAAACTTTTTGGTTCTTTGCCCTGTATGTTTTTCTAAAAACTTTTTCACTTTATTTTTATTTTTTTCTGAAACACTTTTTTATTTTTTCTGAGAACTTTGTAATTATATTTTTATTATGTATTTCTGTAAAACAAATTTGTATTTTCGAAAGAACTATTTGTTTATTTTAATTTTATATTTTAGTTAAAACTTTTATTTTAATTTTATTTCTATCTTATCACAATATTTTTGTTTTACTCTTGAATTCAATTTCTCTCTACACTCATTCATGTTAATCAAACGTAAAAAACACTCTTGGGTGTTTATACAAATATTACCCTTAACGAACGAGCAATTCTTCTCAGCGTTGAATTTGCAGATAACACATCAAAGCACCAAACCTCACCTTCCTCACCACTCTTCTCCCACCTTACATTCCTACCCGTCCCAGCCCACTGAATCTTTCGAGTAATGATACTGTTGACCCCAGTCATATTTCCGAGTATCATTTTGGATAAACATAGCATTAAAAAATGTTCTTTATTTATAGCTTAAATAAAAATATGTTTATGTGACATATCCAAAGGGTTTCACTTCACACAAAGCTGTCATAATTTCAACCTAGATTTAGTGACATATAATGTATAACATCACATCTAACAACTTAAACATGAATACACAGTTAACTTATTAAACCAAATTAAGTACCATACTTAACAAATAGGATAGTTTAACTTAATAGTTGCATACAGATCGGTACTATTCAACCTTTTTCAAACATATCTCTAAACATTCACTGTTATTTAACAGTAACATTTAACAAAAATTTATCATAAACCTAACCTATTATCATTACTGAAATCAAACTAATATATGTAACCGTAACAACAGTTTTCACATCAATAAAGCTAACATTAACTTGAATTCTAAGGAAATATAATGTAACACTCACCCAAACCTAAACAAATTTTATAAACCAACAGAGAGTAACTCCACCAGGGGTGTTGCTTAACAACAAGTAAATTAAAAATAACATCTGCATAAGGAACGTACCCTATTCACACTTTTTCAAACATATCTCTAACATATCACTGTTATTTTACAGTAACATAGTACATTTAACAAAAAACATTATCATAACCTAACCCTATTTATCATACGATCAACTAACTATATGCTAATCCGCATAACAAAGTTTTCACATCAATAAAGCTAACATATAAACCTGAACTGAGAATATTAATGTTAACAATAAACAAGTTTCATACTAACAAACAGTAAAGTAACTAAACGTTGCATACAGAACGTATCCTAGTCCCACTTTTTTTTTTCAAAACATATCTCTAACATATCACGGTTAAACTATATTAGCATAGTAACAATATAAATAACAGTTTAGCAATTTAATTAAACCTAATTATCACACAACCAACAAATAATGCTGACGTAACAAAGTTTCAACATTAATAAATAAGGCTAACATATCATATCCTGAACTAAGAATATATTAACATACAATTGACAAAAACCTAACACACTTGAAGCAGGAATAAATGGCTAACATTAACAAAGTTCCATTACTTAAACAAACACTAAAGTAACTAATCAATGGCATTACAGAACGAACATGTACGGAGCTGATGTGGTTCTGTTTCACTAGAGTTAACAGATACAAGTCGAGAAATTGTTCAAACTCCTCCCCCCTTTCGAAACATTACGGAATACCTATGATTCTTGTTTGGTTTGTTTTCAAAACATTAAGCTATACATTTTTGGATTCTTGTTTTAACACTTAAGGGCAACTAACAAATGTTGTTAAAAACATTTATGTTTTAGGTAATGTCTTTTAATGTTTATATATACAACTCTAAAGCTTTTATTTAATTTATTTCTTTAAAACATTTTTTTTTTTGTTTTTTAAAGAAATATTTAATTTTTTAAATTTTATTTCGTTAAAAACTTTGTTTACTAAATTAAATTGTTATCTTTTTAAATTTATTCGTTAAACTTTTTTTGTTTTACTAAAAATTTATTCTTTTTATTTTTTATAACGTAAAAAATTGTTGTTAGAAAGTTACCCTAAAGCATAAATCAGTAAATCAACCCATTCACCTATCATACCTCATCGTTCTCCTACTTACCTCCTTTATGATCTTCAGATCTAAACGATTCTACTTGATTCAAGTCACATATTCTGTAATCCAATTTTTGG
>JABUQX010068767.1:5000-32449 GCA_015478945.1 Trachelipus rathkii | reverse complement strand
CCAAAATGATTACCCGGAAATGTGACTTGAAATCAATAGATCGTTGATCGATAGAGTCATAGGATGGGTAGGAGACGATGAGGAGAATAGGATGGATGGGTTGATTTTACTGATTTACTCTGCTTCTGGGTATGTAAAAAACACAAATTTATTTTACGTTATAAAAATAAAAAGAATAAATTTTTAGTATAAAACAAAAAAAGTTTTAACAGGAATAATTTAAAATTAAAAAGAATAACATTTTTAGTAAAAAACATAAAGTTTAACGAAATAAAATTAAAAAATTTAAAGATTTCACTTTAAAAAAAAACATTAAAAAAAATAAGTTTTAAAGAAAAATAAAATTAAAAATAAAAGCTTTTTAGAGTTGTTATAAAAACATAAAGACATTAAAAAACAAAAATGTTTTTAACAAATTTGTTATGTTGACCCTGTGTTAAAACAAGAATCTAAATGTATTAGTTATTAATTAATTAGTAATTAACCAAATCAAGATTATAGGTATTGCGTAAAATGTTTCGAAAAGGGGGAGATGTTTGAACCAATTTTCTCGACTTTATCTGATAATCTAGTGAAAACAGGGCCCACATTCAGATTCGACATGCTCTCGTTTCTGTATGCATTGTTAGTTACTTTAGTGTTGTTAAGTATGGAACTTGTTAATGTTAGCCATTTTATCAAGCGCAAGGTATTGTTAGGTTTTGTCATTGATATGTTATATTCTTAGTTCAGGATATGATATTGTTAGCTTTATTGATGTTGAAAACTTGTAACGTCAGCAATAAGTTGGTTGGGTCTGTGTGATAATTAGTTTAAGTTATTTAGTTAAACCTATTTGTTAAAATGTTACTTATGCCTAAATGTAAAAATAAACAGTGGATATGTTTAGAGATATGTTTTGAAAAAAAAAGTGGGACTAGGATACGTTCTGTATGCAAACGTTAGTTACTTTACATTGTTGTTAAGTATGAAACTTGTTATTGTAACATTTATATTTCTCAGTTCAAGGTTATATTAGCTTTATTTGATGGAAAACTTTCTCTCACTCTCTCACTCTCAGAAAAAAGAGTATATCATAGATAGGTTAGGTTTATGATAATTTTTTTTTTGTTAAAGTTACTATTTGTTTACTGTAAAATAACATTGTAATGTTAGAGATATGTGAAAAAAGTGTGAATAGGGTACTGACTGTATGCAATGTTAGTTAATTACTGTTGTTAAGTATGTAAACCGTTGTTAATGTTAACTGTTATATTTCGTATTTTAAAGATGTGTTAGGTGATTTGGAAAGTGTACATTATATTCTTAGTTTCAAGTTATATGTTAGCTTTATTTGATTAGATTGAAAACTTTGTTACTAGTTTTAGACATATATTTAGATGACTAGTGTAATGATAAAGTAGGTTAGGTTATGATAATTTTTGTATAAATGTTACTGTTAAATAACAGTGATATGTTAGTAGAGTTATGTTTGAAAAAAAAGTGTGTATAGGGTACGTTCTTGTATGACAAACATAGTTACTTTCCTATTGTTAAGTATGGTACTTTGTTAATGATTTAACTGTGATATCATGTTTAAGTTTATGTTAATTTTGATGTTATACATTAAATATTCTTGCATCGGTTTATGTTATGTTAGCTTTATTGATGTGAAAACTTTGTTATTGTTTTGTTTATGGTGGTGGGGTTAGAATAAAAAGAAATTTATAATGCTACGTTTATCCAAAATGATACTCGAAATATGACTGGGGTCAACAGATCAATACCTCGAAAGATCAGGGCTGGGACGGGTAGGGGGGTGGAGGGGTTGATGGCTTGATTTTACTGATTTCCTTGATTTGACCGTTTTTAGAACCTTATACTAAATATAAAAATTGTTGCGGGAAGAATATGTACTTGGTAATAAAAATAGTAAAAAAAAAAAAAGCATACAAGAAATAAAGGGATTTTTAGACTAATTTATAGTTTAAAAAATATAAAGAAAAAATAAATAATAGTTTTTGCTTATCAAAAAGTTTTAAGTGTTGAAATTAAAAATAAAAAATAAAAGTGTTTGGGAGATGAGAAAAGTGTTTCGTGTTAAAAAATATAAAGAGGAAAAAGGATGGACTAGAAAAAAAAAGTATGAAAGGAGAAAAATTATATAATAATAAAGTTTTTTAAAAACTCAATTTTAGTTTTTAGGAAATAAAATATAAACATTTTATAAACATAACATCGAATATATATAACAGCACCTGAATGTTAATATTACCTTCATCTTACTACCTCGCTGGACCCTTCTGTACACTCACTTAGATAATTTTTTGGAACTATTTAGTATGGAACTTTTTGTTAAATGTTAGGCAGTTTATTCTTGCTTGAGCGTGTTAGTTTTCTTTGTATTGTTATATCTTGTTCAGAACTATATTTGTTAGCTTTGTTAAGGCAAAAAAATTTTGTTTGACGTTGCTAACCAAGTGATTCGATTGATTTCAGTATTGATAAATTAGGTACGGTGATGATAAATATTACCTTGTTAATGGCAAAAAAATAATAATTTAATATGTTATGAAAATTTGAAAAACGTGTGAATAGTTTACGTTTTTGTATGCAACAGTAGTTACTTTACTGTTTGTTAAGTATATGGAACTTGTTAATGTTAGCGATTTTTCATGCATAATGTATGTTAGGTCTTTTGTCGTTGTTATATTATTTCTTAGGTCAGGATAATGATAGTGTTAGCTTATTGATGTGAAATCTTTTGTCGCATTAGCGTATTTTCGTTGATCAGTATGATACTTAGGTATGATGATGAGGAATTTTTATTAAATGTACTATGTTCGTGAAAAATAATAATGATATGTTTACAGATATGTGTTTGAAAAATGTGAATAAGATTACGTATTTGTATGCAAATGTTAGTTTCTTTACATTGTTTAGTATGGACCTTTGTTAATTTAAGAATGTTTATTCGAGCATAGGAGGTGTGTTAGTTTGTTGATTGTAACATGATTTATTTATAGTTTTAAGCTATGATATGTTAGCTCTTCAATTTGATGTGAAATCTTTGTTGACGTTAGCATATTTTCGCTTTGGTCCAGTATGATACTTAGGTTATGGTGATGATATATTTTTATGTTAAATGTTACTTATGTTAATGTAAATAAAAGTTGATATGTTGGAAAGTGTGTAGTAGGGTACGATCTGTGTGCAACGTCGTTTACTTTCCTGTTGTTAAGGATGGAACTTTGTTAATTGTTGACTGCTTACTCGTGCATAAGGTATGTTAGGTTTTGTCATTGTACATTATATCGTAGTTCAGTTGATGCTATGTTTACTTTATAGAGCTGAAAACTTTGTTACGTTAGCATATATTCATTTGATCAGTATGATAATTACACAAGATTGTGATAAATTTTTTGTTAAATTTAACTATGTTAATGTAAAAATACAAATGAAATGTTAGAAAAAAGTGTAAGTAGGTTACGTTCTGCGTTCAATGTTTAGTAAACTTTACTGTTTGGTAAGTATGGGAACTTTTTAATGTTAATGTATTTCATGTTTACGATGTGTAAGGTTTGTGGTGTTTCGAAATTGTAAGGTTCTGTTGATGCTATGTTTGGCTTTATTGATGTGAAAACTTTGTTACGGTTACGTTAGCATTGATCAGAATGATAATTACACAGGATTGTGATAAATTTTTGTTAAAATGTTACTATTCGTTAATGTAAAATATCAAAGCGATATGGTAGAAAAGTGTAAGTTGTTACACATTCTGCGCTGAATAAGGTACGTTTACTGTTGTTAAGTATGAGAACTTTGTTATGTAGCTGTTTATTCATGTTTAAGATTTTTTAGGTGTCGTTTTACATTATATTCATAGTTCAGGTGTGCTATGTTTGCTTTATTGATGTTGAAAACTTTGTTACGTTAGCATTATATTCAGTGTCCGTATGCTGATTAGAACAAGTTATGATTAAAATTTTGCTAAATATTACTATGTAATGTAAAAAATATCAGGTTTGAGTAGGGAGGTTGAGGGAATGGGGGTTGTGATTTTTAGCTTGTTATTATCTCTTCTTCAGTTTCACAAAATTTCTTAGTTATTTAAAATTATGAAAACCTGACATAATATTAGATGAATAAAAAGAGTAAAGTCTTAGAGAACAAAAAATTTGATTGAAATTATAAGTGTTTGTTGTGTCATTTTAGTACATGTAAAATCCAATAGATCATAAGATGGGGAAGGGTCGTGAAGTGGACTGGGGAGCGGCTGGGGTATCTGGAGGCTTCAAGAGGTCAAGAGCTCAAGAGGCTCCAGAGGCTCAGGAGTCTCTAGAGAGAGGCTGTTTGATTTAGCTATATAAAAAAACGTAAATTTTTTAAGTTATAAACTTAAAAAGAATAAACTATGCTAATTTTTTAATATTTTTTATTTTTTTTTTATAATTTATTTAAATTTTTAAAAATTTTTTTTTAAAAATTTTATAATTTTTCTATTTAAAATAATTTTTTTTAATTTTTTTTTTATTTTTAATTAATTTTTTTTTATTTTTTTTTTTTAATATTTTTAATTTTTTTTCTTTTTTTTCTTTTCATATATGATGGATGCATCATAAGAAAGATGTATTAACCAAGTTCGTTGCTCTATGTCAATTTTCAGTTTAGGGGCTGTGGGACCCCCCTTGGGTGTGACGGCGTATTTAAGCCATATATATGATGTGAGTATCTTTTTATGAAGATTGTTTTACATTAGTCTTCTAATGTCAATATTTAATTGTTGAGGGGGGCCAGGCACCCCCCCTTGTCGTATGTAGGGTCATGTAAATCTCGTTTAACAATTAGGTTACGTCACCATCTAAACAAACTCTCCAAATTTTAACCCGATACGATAACTCTAACCCATTTTAGATATATATCGGAGCCATAGGCTGAATGCCAGAGCCGGAGCCTAAAAATCATTTCACCGTATATAGTATATATATATATATATATATATTATAATATATATACATTATATATAATATAATATATATATATATATATATATATATATATATATATAATATTAATATAATATATATATATAATATTTAATATTAATTAATTATATATTTACACAGGAAGAGTCGAGTCAGAATCGGAGACGGAACGGGGACTGAATCGGAATCCCCTTTGCAGTATGAATCGAAATCGAAGTTGAGACAGAGCTCGGTTTGCCATTGCGTGCACGGTGCTGGTAGTGGTATGCAGGTGCGGTGCGGTGCGGTGGCGAGCGCTCACGCGCTCTGTGGTAACAGCCAACGAAAGATATAACCAAGCTAATTAAAAGAAATTGTAAAAAAACAAAACCTAGAAGTAGATCCCTTTCGGGTTTAATCCAGAGAGTAATATATAATAAATATTAGTATACAAATTCCCAACAAACCGAACACCTGTCAGACAGACAGACCTTCGGTTCGTCCGCTAGGTGTTCGGTCGGTCAACCCGATTTAGGCCTAATCTTATCCGCAACAAGGGCGGTATTAAGCAGCTTAAATATTTACACGTCGACCCTCGAGGGTGCGAACCACCCTCTATATAATTACATATACCTAGAGATTTGAATATTTACGTGTGATCAGTTTAACCCATATATATAGATTATATTCCAAGTTGAAAGCACAGTATAACCTCATAATTTCCCTTCGTAGCAAAATTTGTCGTCACTGAACTAGAGGCATCACTACTATATATATATATAATTCTGTAACTGCTGAAGAGAAAGCTTTCTTGCTTTTTAACTTTTTATCTCAAATTTTCTTAATCTATCAGTGACCAAATAGATTTTCAACAAAAAGCAACAAACAACAACAACAGCACAAGGACATACAGCTAACATACACACCAAAAAACTGTTTAAAAACAACTACAACAGCTTACAACAGCAACAACAAAACACCAAAAGAACTACGTACAAATGCAACAGCAACAACATAAATAACGAAAACAATGACAATATCGTAACAACAACAAAAACAATAGCATCGTCAACAACAACAACAAACAACGACATACAATAAAAAACAAACAGCAAACTTCAACAAGGACGTAACAACAAAATAACAACAAACATATCTCGACAACGACAAATATATAAATCAATTGCAATTGCAATTAATAAATCAACGGCAACACCAACAGCAACAACAAGAATAAAGACAACAACAACAGCAAGAACAATAACACAAACGCCAACAACAGCAACCACAAAAACTACGGCATAGACACAACAGTGACAACGACAACAAAACAACGACATTAGGTAGATTAAGTATTTTCAACCGCCCTAAACAAATGGCAAAATCATATGGAAGATGCCAGATTCCCCAAACTATGGAAATATATTGTTGTTGATTCGCGTCATAGTCTAGCGAATCTGGCATCTTTTCATAAGATTTTTTAATTGGTATTAAATTGTTTAAAATTAGGTTGGTGAAAAATAAAAGAAACAATAGGGAACACTTGATCTAGTTTACTGACATATCATTAGTGACTCGTGGTTCGGAGTCGTGAACGATTTTACCCATCTCTATTTTCTAATGCTTTATTCTGTATTGTTATCGTACTGCTATAATACACTCTACTGGTTAGGTCGGAAGCACGACCCCTTTGTATACGCTTTCCGCCACTACCTTTGCATATAAGAAGCTAGTACCTAATGGTCGACAGGTCAAATGGTCGACAGGGAAATTGATCGACAGGGAAATTGATCGACAGGGAAATTGATCGACAGGTCAAATGACCGACATTTGTAAAATAAAATCTGGTAATTTAGAGTTTCTCTGACGAATTCAACAAGACTAACTTAACCTAACTTAACCTAACTTAACCTAACCTAACTAAACCTAACTTAACCTAACCTAACTTAACCTATCTTAACGCCTGCGGCAGGCTGTAAGAGAATTTTTATTGATGTGTCGCCTATTTTCCCTGTCGACCATTTGGGCTAGTTCCCGTATTTTATATTCTTTCAAATGCCATGTTTAAGTGCATGTTTACCTTTGACCTGGTTGTCGTTTTGATTTACTTAGCCTTCTCATGAGATGTATGTTGCTAGAAATAATCTTTCCTATTCCATTATAATCTTAACGCTGTCATAACTAATTTAATACACTAATATATATATATATATTAAATAAATTTATATAATTAATTCACATTTATATTTGTAAACGAAATATTTAATTATTATACTCTAAATATATATATATATATATATAATATATATTATATATATATATATATATATTAATATATATATATATATATAAATATATATATATTTAGGTAGCATAAATAAATTTAGATAACTTTTGAAGGAAATAACTAATAAATAATAATAACTATATATAACAAACTATATCGGAATAGAAATATCAATTTTATGTAATTCAGGAAGACATTATTTACCGCACACGGTATAATTATTATATATAATAATAATAAAAAAAAAATACGCTTTTTTTTTAAAAAATTACAAAAAGAAGATTTGGTTAAAAATGTTTGAAGGCAATGATGTTTATTGTTTTTCGACTAAATTCGAAGATGCCCGCTCTTAACTCCGTACTCAGGAGGCAAAGGTGCCAAATGTTGATTTCTTTCTTTATAAAGGACGAATACCCAGGGTAGTACGAAGATTCGCATAGTGTAAGATAGAGTCGGGGTTCTACAGTATGAAGGATCACGGTGTGGACGCCACTGAGGGACTTCGTCCCCCCTCATTGTGGTCCCTCCGTCAACTTCTGGCCACTTTATACAGAAAGTTATAACAAAGATTAAAAAATAATATTGTCTACAAATTATAAAACAGATGTTAAAACTATTTTTCTTTCGATGATGAGGCTATTTCAATATCAATTATGATCTTAAATCAGAGCATGCACTATGATATAATTACTTAAATTAATATTAAGAAGTTATTAATAAATAATTTAGAAATAAATAATTTTTTTTTATAAGTTTCCTCGATGACATCACTCCTTGACACCCTCAAACAAATCAGTTAGTTTCACTTAGATGTTATAGTTTTCTAGTTACAGTCTGAACTCTTGGTGATTGCTTTAGTATTTTAATAACTACTTTAATATTTTAATATCATATATATATATATATTAATATATTATATATATTAATTATATTATATATAACATATTATATATATATAAATCATAAATTAATATATATATACTATAGTAAAAATATATATAATTATCTATATAATAGATATATAATTACTATATTAATATATATATTTATCAATATATATATGTTCTGGATCACTATTAAAGTAAACATGACTCTATATAAATTAAGTGAAAATACTACCCTATAATAAAAAATATATATATGCAACATAGAGTCCGTACGTCACTCTCCAAAGAGTTCAGAGCGATGTAACTAACAAAAACATATTATACATATCTATCAAGAGGGCGAAAGTAACATAACTATTTGACTTGTGTAAGAAGGTAATTTAGCATACAGAAGGAAACTACTAAAAAAAACTTATATTATATATAATCCTGAGATAATAAACTTCTTTAACTCACTTACTTTCGTTGATTCATACTGTTGTATGAGGTTCTGAGCAGTGCGAGTGGCTCTCTGAATTAACGCTAGTAAAAAAATACCGAAGTTCTGATTCTAATATATAAAGTATTACAAGCCAAATATCCGTTTATTCTCTCGTGAGACTACATGAACACTATCTTCTCACTCTCGATCACAATATTTGATGGTGTTCTAAAGCGTAGCACCAAATACGATATATGCAACTAAATAACATCTATCTATAAAAAATATAATATATAATAAAATTATTAACTAACATATGTATAAGAAATATAAAAGAATAAATTTTTTTTAAGTATTAATCCTCGAATATATAAATTTCAACACATGTTAATTTTAAATTTTCCTTGTATATAATGATGTTCACATAGTCATCATCATAAGTCACATTTCTGAATCTTTGGGATAGTGTCGCTAACACATTTAATCTATATAATAATTATATTTAAACTATCAATTATTATATGAATAACGTATCACGTATTAATTATAAGATACTCTTTTTTCTTTCGATAAAACGTTTTCTTCATTAATTAAATTAGCATTTGTATTTACCACTTCTTTATATACCTTTTTTATCATTAAGTATATTCTTTTAATATATTATTTATATTAAAATACACTTTAAATATTTATTATATATAATTATGGAGTAACTATAATATTTATATTTATACTTATTCCCATCACTAATTATAATATATATATATTAATACGTGAGCTCAACCTAATCACACCTATATCTAAATGAACCGATATCACTCCTTTTTAATGGCTACGCTCTCGCGTCTATCCACACAAGATATAAGAAATAGTAACCACAAAGAGCTCTGTACATAGTCAGAAGATTTGATCAACTATCATCTAATATATACATCTTTTTTTAGGAAGAATAATATAAGTGACACGATGTGAGGAAAACTTAAAAAATAAATTTATTTTATGTAATTTTATATATATATATTCACATTATATATATCTATTATATGAAAATTTATCAATAGTGCATGCTCTGGAATTATGGACCTTGCTTTTTGAAATACACCGTTGGGGGGCACTATTTGGTAATGCATATTCCTATGTACACACACAAAAAGAAAGTATAAATGAAAAATCATCATGTATACAATTGTTTTTCTAAATCTCTAATTATTTTAAGCACTTATATAATACCTTTATCTGACTAGAGTTCTAGTCTATCGGTGTAGCGGATCATAGTGATATATCCACACCTCCGCCCCACTATGTATTATTAAACATAGTGTCACAGAGAGAAGACTATATATTACGTCTCTATAGTTTTTTAATCGCAGTTGTTTGGTGGGAGTATCTCCCGTTTTAAAAAGAAAAGAAAATCAACCAGGTTAGCAATCTGCTGTCCTGCGTGCTCACTCGGAGTAATCGGCATCTTCGAATTGTCAAAAACTGTAATATTTTCAATCACAATCTTATACACAACAAAATATTTTAAATTATTCTAATAAAGCAGTATATTATATATGTTAGTCCTCATATTATCTACTCACACTGGCTCCCGACCGGGTAATTAATGTGTCTTCCTGTATTAATAATGAAATGATAATTTAATTATATCGATCGTAGGTGTCGTGGGTTATAGATATCTTAGTTCCTCACTCTTTCACACTGCATCTGGCCTAGGTGTATATTATGGCTATTCTCACACACCCCTCTTTATTTTATTCGTGTAGGGATAAAATATATAATACGTAATATAATATATATATATATAGTATATATTATAGGTATAGTTAACTAGTAGGTTACTACGTAATATCTAATAAATAAATTTCTAGAGCGTATTATATTATAAAAAAGTCATACTATTGCCATACGAAAAACTAGATATAAGAAACTAATCTAATAATAAATTAAGCAGCATTTTTCATTTTAATATCTATTAAGATATGTTGCAAAATCTAGTGTACATGGAGGAATAGACAAAAATAATATAACTTTTTAAAAAGTATACAGGGTTGTATGGTTAATAGTATACAACACTTATAGTATCCTAATATACTTGTTGGGTGGATCTAGTCTGATAATCAGCTCAGATAAAGTTTTTTATAGAAAGACAAAGATATTCTCACGAACACCTCCTTAATGAACAGTAAGATAAATCAAAACGACAACCAATGGTCAAAGAGTAAACATCTTTGTCACTATAATAACCTCTCGCAAGTTTGAAGAAACTCGGATAACATACCGGGAAACTAGCCCAAGATGGTCGACCAGGGAAAAATAGGCTGGACACATCAATAAAATGTTCTTTTTACAGCCTTTGCCGCTTGAGGACGGTTTAAGAATAGGTTAAAGTTAGCGTTTTAGGTAATCATAAGTTAGGTTTAGTTAGGTTAGGTTAAGTATTATAGGTTAAGTTAGGTTAAGTTTTGTCTGTGTTGAATTTCGTCCCAGAAGTAAACTCTAATACATATACACAAGACTTCTTATTTGTCACACCAATGTTCGGTCATGTGATCACCTGTCTCAGGCTCTAAGAGTACAATCCATTCACCTGTGATCACACTCCATAATTCCTCACACTCAGTTCGGATGCACAAACTCTCTCTCCTGGGTCAACCAATTGAAACCTCAACACTACACATATAAAACAAACTCGTCGTCTTCCAGCGACTAACTGGTTAATAGCCTTCTATATAATGCCAAATCAACAATTACAAGAGATAAGATAAAGCGATACTATACCTTCAAAACACGGAGAAGTTCGTGCCTACTCGAATACAGACTCTATTGCACCCATGGCCACACCACAATAAATACAAAACTTATATATAACATGGAGGCTATATCCTTACAGAATCTAGAGATGTGAATAAACTATTATAGTATTAATTATAAGCAGGTACTTTATTAAATACAATACACAATAATCAAAATACTATAAAAGCCAATTTAGAGTTAAAAATTAGACAGGAATGTGAGTTAAAATTACTTGATTTCAACCGACTCCGATAACCACGAATCCAACACCTATACTGATATGATCATATGACTATATTAAGGACATAAAACGTTATTATCAAGTTAATCATCATTAAATGTTACTTATATTTTTTCAGAATTTACTACCTTGACTGCTTTTTTTTCTCATTCAATTTTATAGTTCTAAATGTGATTCTATCAATAGACCAGAGTTCAGACTATCATAAATTTGACGCAGCAGTAAGGTAGGCATGTTTCAACATAGAAACTAATTTATATTAGTGGGATATACTGAGCATCTTCATTATATATCGAATTAAATGCACGATATATAATAGAAAATATAGGTTGCGGTTGAAAATAATAGTACTTAATCTACCTAATGTCGTTGTTTTGTTGTCGTTGTCACTGTTGTGTCTATGCCGTAGTTTTTGTGGTTGCTGTTGTTGGCGTTTGTGTTATTGTTCTTGCTGTTGTTGTTGTCTTTATTCTTGTTGTTGCTGTTGGTGTTGCCGTCTGTTTCTTTTGCTTGCTGTTAATTTTGTCGTTTCGATTGTTGTTAATTTGTTTGTTTACGTCCTTTGTCGTTTTGATGCTGTTGTTATTTTTTTCTAGTTGTAGCGTTGTGATCTCGGTTATGTTGTTATGTGCTGAGAAACGGATGATTTGAGTCTTTGTGTGTGTCTCGACACTTTTTATTGTTATTGTTTTTGTATATTCTCATATCGTATATGGTAGCTGGATACTTCTACTATTGTCACGATCAGTTACGTAAGTTGTGTAGATTGAGTTGTTATAAACATAAGGTGTAAATCATATAATGTAGTTGTTTGATGGAGCTGAGTTTTATTGAGTAGTGATATGAGTGTAGACGACTTGATTATGTCTTGATTGCTGTTGTATATATATATGTGTTGCTAATATCCATATGTTCTATTTGGTCACTTATATGACAAATAAATTATTAAGAAAATTATGATATTAATAACAGTTACAGATAAGACAAGAAAGCTTCTCCTTCACTCAGGTTACTATGTATTAAATTTAAGGACTCTATATACCTCTCATAGTGTGATGCCTACTAGCTTTCAATCATTACTTTTATAACACTTCATGGTTCAGCACAGATGAGGAATAAGTCAAAATGCAGAGTCGTATCACTCGGCGTGTTCAAAATTTGGCGAAGGAATATAATTAATTCATATTATTCATGAGGCTGTAATAAATTCAGATCACACGTGAAATTTCAAATCTCTAGGATGTAATATGTAGAGGATGGGGCGCCACCCGAGGGGTCGACGTGAATATTGCTCGGGCGTACGCCCTCATTGCTTGCAGGTATAGATTTAGGCCACTACATCGGGTGAGGCACGATCTCGACACACACCTAGGAGCGTCATGATCAGAGGCCGAATATCTCTCGTCATGATCAGTACCTGTTTGGTATTCTGTATGGTTGGTGTCTGGTGGATTATCCTATTATCTATTACCTCGTGAAGAAGTGATCAGGCTGACAGGGAGTGCACTTGCGTGAGTTGTTATATAATATAACCCAATCTATTTGCGTCTCACCTATTCAAGCATTCTCTTCAGGGACTATAGCATATATCGCACACGCATCAACATACCGCAACCGCACACCGTCACCGGCACCCTTCATTACCACCAACCCGCACACCGTCACGCATGGCACCGCTGACCTGGTCTCCACGGTGTGCGATTTACGATAAAGACTGTTAAAGAGTAGATATTAATATACAATTTCAGCGCCACGTTACCGACTCCGACCAGATTTCCAAAGAATAGCAACGTGTATAATAATATTATATATATATATATATTATATTATTATATAATATATAATTATATAATATTATATATTATAATATTATATAATATATTTTAAGTGTTATAGGTAATTACTATATAATAATTATAATAGTATAGGGTAATATATTTAATATATTTAATGGATTCTTTTTAGTTGCTGATAAGTCATATATTTATTATAGGATAGAAATGATTTTTAGGCTCAGGCTCCGATAGGCCATATATTGGCCCTGAATATATATATATAATTATACAGTAGTGGATGTTTATGAGAGTAATCTCGTATACTGTATAATTGATTTATGATAGAAATGGAAGTTTGATTAAGAAAATGGTGATTACGGACCAATTGCAGTTTAACCTCTATTGAGTTAATAGTTAATTAAAACAAATGAATAAAACACATAACGCCAAGTGAAGAAGTTATTTTTGTGATACCTCTATTGCAAAACAATCAAATAAATTGAATATTAAATTTAAAGAAGAACTCACTATAATAGAACTCACAGTGAAATCTATACTTTATTGTGATACTCTATCTATATTAAAATTCCGTTTAAAAGATCACTACTAACACACCTCAAGCCTACATAGAGATAAATAGCGACCGGTGTGCGCGACGAAACCCATCCGCACATCATGCGAGGGGTATATTAATGGTCCCAAACCCCTAAATTCTTCTGTAACGATCGATTCGGATCACCTATATAGTTAAGCATACGTTATAACTTATGTTATGGATGCTTATAGCTCACTCTTTCTTATCCATGATGCATCTTCAGATGATACAAAATAGATCAGACAAATAAAAAAATCAAAATTTAAAAGTCAAAAACATTATTAAAAAATAATATAAATATAGAAAATAATTTGTTAAAGAGACTCACTGCGATAGTTTAGAGACTGTAAATCTGATCTATTAAAGGTATAAAACTTTTCCGATTTAAAAAAAATTTCTCCTGAGGATTATCTTAAAACTATGAAAACTAACACTTGATTAGAGTTTAAATATAGTTTAATTAAATGATATAAAAACAATAATAAATAAAATATACATAACTAAATTAAATAATAAAAAATGTTAATCACTAATATGTTTGATAATCTTAATTGTAGAAGGAGATTCTCCCTTTACACGCGAAGAAAATAACACCAATGTTTAGAGATAAAAGGTGTTTCTGACGAAAGCCAATGTAAAATTAAAATATCAAAATACTAAGCAGCCTGCAATAAACTGCACACAGTTAAGCCCATCCCTTCACTTTGATGATCACTTATCAATTGTGAGGCCCTACTTGAAGCCAACTATTGAGCCTCCATGATGACTATCCACATGGAGAGATCCCCACACAGCATCTTGCTCAATGTACCATCCAAATAATAATCACACATCTAATAATATATTCGTCTAATGGTGTGATTCATGGTCACTCTCTACTTTTAGTGAAATAATAATATACACACAAATAAACAAAGGGTCGAAAATAAATAACTTCTCATAAATTAGAATGCTATGTTGATATATAAAAAACACATAATATATATATAAAATAACTAAAGATTTATGTATATTATCTATGAAACACTCTGTTAAGATATTCAATACATTACTTATAACATATCTATAGAAACTATAGTACCAAATACCCATATACCTCAATTATATGAACTCAACGTACTAATCAAACCAATCACAGTCCATTTACTCTCTCTGCAAAGCCCTACGAGAATACCGTTCAGAGTATATGTATATTTAAATTTCAACCGATGTATATACATGCGACAGTGTACTGACGTAAAAGGATATTTATAGAGAGTGACATAGCAATAAATCTCTCACTAACTCTCATATTTAGCCGTCACTCACAATTATCTATCTCTATCTTATCACACACCACTGTAAATATCAATTATAAAGCGACACACGTAATGAGCAAAGTCATACTCTCAACATATACAAAGCGTATTAAAAGCAAAAAACAAGTAAGTACATCAACTACTGTAAATAGTATGTCAATGTTACTAACTCACAAACCACTAAAATAAATGTAATTATCTATGTTATCTTAAAATCAATGAATAACACAGGAGGCACAGTCATCAACATTCAACAAAGTTTCCTATTTAATACTATCTAACAACAGTTAAAAGAGGTATGAATACTAACTATCATATCATATAGAATTGACGTACACGTAAAAATCTGATAACCAAACTATACACCTATATATGTATTCTAACATTATGCACTGTTGATATTTAATTATATACATTTATATATATAGTAAAAAAAACATTTAAACAAAATATTTATCAATCTATATACCTGTTGTAATTCACTCGAGATCATCAACTACTTTTTTCTAATGGCATAGCATTAGATGAGAAAACTTCCGAGGGCAACTGCGGCTGATCTAATGTATTTTCCTTAATTTGTACATTGTCATAAGCAAAGGTCTTATTGTGATTGTAATTGACCTGAGGCTGTGATAATGTTTCTATTTTAGGACTTAAATTATTGTTTTCAGTTGTAACTTTATTATCTATATCAGTCTGAGGATCAATTTTCTCAATACTTTGTCTTTCTTCCTTGTTTATTGATTCAGATACACAATCTAGTTTTACCTGATTGTGTTTTGTACTTTCGTCCTTGGCTAAAATTTCAGCTGAATTAATTTGCTTTTGTTCCTCATTTGTTTCGCTCACAATTTTTGATTCTTGATCGTAATCCGAACTGGAAATTTCTTTATTGTTTTCTATTGTTTCATTTGAACCTTTCTGATTTTCCTGGTTCACAACACAATTAACAGATGTCAAAAAAATTTGAGTTTCTGTTGCTGATCCAGATTTTTCTTCCACTGCTGAAGTATCAATTTTTATGTCTTCTTTTTCGTTAGGAGGCAAGTCGTTTGATGATTTTGATGCGTCATTGGACGAGGAGAAGGTAGATATTGAAGATTGCAGACTTTCAGATTCAGGTCTTGAAGAGCTTGAAGACTGTTGAGAAGAGAGGGAAGGGAGTGAATATCTTTTATAAGAAGCAGTACTAGAAGGAGGAAGGGGCGGAGGAGATGGTATATTGGAACCCGGTTCAGCAGCCTTTTCCAATTTTTCTTTTATTAACTGTTCATCTGTTTCCAGTGAATTTGAATATGAAATCGGAGCAGTAGATTGAGAGGAAAGTGCACTTGTGGCAGCCGAAGATATTCCAGAACTGCTAATTCTCTTCGGCCTCCTTTTTATCTATTCACCTGGATTATTCTGGCATCTTCCTCCTACTCTTCTCCTCTCAGGTTTCCCCATGTCTTTACCTGTGATCACACTATGAAAGTGTGCATGGAGATCCTGAGTCTTGAACGCCAGGAAGGCCTAGTGGCCCGGATTGCATTTCTTCCCCGTGTTTTGAGAAGTGTGCTTCTGAGCTGGCACTTGTCCCGTTCCACTCTACTCTCTATGTCTTATACTAAACTTTTCCTCATTGCTGGCAGCGTGCATATGTTCAACCGATCCCGAAAATAAGGTAGCCGCTCTGACCCTTCAAACTATCCCCCCATAGCTCTCACTTGTATCTGTCTTAAAATCTTTGAACTCTTCTTAAACTCTCATTTCCTGGATCACTTGGAGTCTCATTCCCTTCTTTCTGATCATCAGTATATAGCTTTCGACGCTCGAGGTCACTGGTGACATACTTCCTATCTAACTGATTTATGGCCTTCTGCCTTTAGGGACTATGGGGAATCTTGCTGATAGTGCTTGACATATCTAAAGCTTTTGACCGGGTACGGTACCCGTCACTGTTCTGCAAAGGAAGCCTCCTTCCTTTGGGTTCCTCCTCCTTTGCCTACTTTTGTCTAGTTTTCTCTCCGATCGCTCCAATATCTTCACTCGTTGATGGAGCGCCTCTTCCTCCTTGTGGGTGCCTCAAAGGTTCACATTTTATCTCCACTTTAATTCCTACTTTTCATTAAGACTCTCTCACTGTACTTCCAACTCTGTTTACTCTTATGCAGATCAGCTCTCCATTCTCTACCATTTCAAATGCTCTGCTCCCTCTTGCATCTAGAGGTTGCCTCTCGTCTTTCAGCTTTTTCGATTCTATTCCTTGACGATCTGATGGCGATTTTACTGGTGGAGTCAACCGCACCTGTAAAAATTTAATTCTCAAACTCCAAACTTCTTTACATCTCCCTCTCAACAACACCTTCAACTTCCTATTTCCTTCGGGACGGCTCTAACGTCCTCACCTGTGAATAAAATAAACATTCTTGTCTTAAACATAAACAACAAATTGTCCTTTGGAAACCTCACATTACAATGGTTTGCTTAGATGGCCTCATAGAAGCTGGGGATTTCTATTCAGGTTGCGGGAATTTTTTTTTTCTCCTGAATCAGTTACTCCAGTTTAGTATTGGCGCCTTTTTCGTCCTTGGTATGGAGTACTGTTCTTCCCCCCTTTTCGCAGGGCTACCGGCTTCCACCTTCTATTGGATAGGTTGAGTCTAAAGCTAAGAGCTAATAAACTGTCCCCCTTCTTTCAAACATCCTTGACCCTCTATCTCTGCGACGTGATGTGGCCGCACTCTCTTTTCTTCTATAGGTACTACAACGCCAGATGCTCGGGGGAGTTGAACCTCACGCATTCCACACCTCTTAGCGTCACCCAACCTCTCGTATTACCATTGCGCCGAGTCATTGAAAAACCCAGACTTGTTCGATGTGGACTTGTGTGTGTCCTCTTTCCTTTCCAGCTACTCTGTCTGTTGGAGCTCCTTGCCTTTCTTTCTGGTTTTCCAACCTGTATTTAATCTTCCTTTCTTTAAAGCCCACGTCTGCGCTCACTGAGAGATTTGCGTTTAAGTTAGGCCTTAAGGTGGGGTTTCTGTTTTAAAATTTTCTGCACCATACTCTGAAAAGAGCCCAGCTCGTGGTGGTGAAAAAAAAAAAGTTTCAAGACTTAATCAAATCTGGAAGCAAATGAAGGAAGCGGTGCAAAAGAAGAGGTAAAAGAAGTATGTGATGTGATAAAGTTAAAAGTAAAAAATGGTGAACAGTGACTGGTGGAATGAAGGGTGATGCAAGCGGTTAAAAGTAAAAACAAGAAGCGTGGTTGAAAATGAACTAAAAGCTAATGATGAGGTTTCAAAAGAAAGATTGTTTGGAATTATATAAAGGATGAAAAAATAAATAACTAAAGGGTGGATACGTCGGAGGAAAAAGAGGTTAAATGAACAATTTGGAAGGACGGATGAATTGGGGACTTAGAAAGGAACAGCAAGCTCTTCTGGGAAGGAAGCGTCGAAAAGGTTAAGAATGAGAAAAAGGAGAATCTGCTTAGAATAATGAATAGGGCTGGTGTCTTTTCGTAACTGATGAAATGGATGTGAAGGGAGTGTGGAAGGAACACACTTTGAAAATCTGCAATAACACTAGGCCAGTAATGAAGAGGGTGATTGTGAAATGTGTGTAGGTATGATGGTGCACAGAAGGAATAGGTATTTTGGGGATGAGGTCATAAGTAAAAGAGCTAATGGGTTAGAGTGAGCGTTGAAGAATGGTAAAGTCTGCAGTTATAGTGATGAAATTATGGTGAAATGATCAAGAACGGAGGCGAGATGGATTGATTGGATTTAGAAGTTGTGTAACCAAAGCGTTTATGGAGGTATAGTTGGCGAACGATTGGAGGAAGAATAGTATCTTATAAAGGGTAAAGGATAAAGGAACAACTGATGAAATTATATGGGGAATTAGTTTATTGATGTTGTAGGGTACGAATGATATGCTGGCCTTCTGGTCGAAAGAAAGTGCGTCGAGTGACGAAGGATTGATTGGTGAAGAACAAGGTGCGTTTAGCCGTGCGTTTAGAGGATGTGTGGATCAAATCTTAGCATTGAAACAAATGATTGAGAATGAGGGAGAAGAAGAGTAAACTGTAGTATTTAGTTTTTTTTTGGATATGCATACCGAACGTCATGAATAGGAATTCAATAGGAAAGGCTCCTATGACAGGTGATCATTAGTGTTGGTGGTAAGCTTCTGAATGGAATCAAGAAGTAATGTGTGAAAGCACAGCTGAGGCGGTGTATAGAATCAATGCGAGTCGAAAGTGATGGTTTTATATTAAAATAGCGGAGTGGAGGCATGGGTGTGTTATGTCTAATTGGTTATTTTCAATTTGTAAATGGATGGGGTCATGGAAAAGAATTAATAGGTGTGGATGGCAGAGGAAGATGGTGTTAAATATGATGGAGGACTGGGAAGAGAGGGAGGGTGCCCCTACCTATTAATATGCGGATGATTTGGCTTTGTGTGGCGAATCTGAGAGAGCTTGAGAGGATTGGTAGAGAGATTTGGCAGGGCGTGCAAAAGGAGGGGTTTGAAAGTAAAAACGTAGATAAGGTAAGGTTATGGTTGTGACTGAGGACATTCCTCGGTGTGAAGATAAGTTAGATGTGAGCAGCTGAACAAGTGTCTGAGTTTTTAAATATTTAGGATATATATTGAATGAAAAGGAAGCGGATGATTCAGAGTGTAGTAGGAAAGTTTGTGAATAGGCAGGAAAGTGGTTGTTGCAATTAAATCGTCGGTGGATGTAAAGGGATTAAGTCTTGGGCGCTAGGGTCTTAATGAGGGTAGTTGTTACTGTGTTAATGGCATAGTAGATAAGACTATGATGCTAAGAAATCAGAGCGTATAGATCTAAATACATGTGGTTTCAGATTGACCAATCTTAGGGGCATGTTGGGGTGTGAGAAGAATTGAATAAAATGAGGAATGAACACTGTATTAGAGAGTTGTGTGGTGGTGAAAAAAAGGGGTAATTGAGAGAAGAAACGAAAGTACGTTGAGATGGTTTGGCTCATGTGAAAAAAGGATGGATGATAACGGTTTGGTTAACACGGATAATAGTGTTTGGGTGCGTTTGGGATCGACCCAGCTGTTTGACCGAAGAAAAAGTGGATTGATTCAGTAAAAGGAATGCCTGAAGAAAGAAATTGAGTTTGGGCAGAGCACAGAAGAAAGGGGTGCATAAATAGGAAGTGAATTGTCGGGGTTGTTGTAAGGGGGTATGGTGTAGCCGGTCACCTGGGCCAAGGGCATGACTCACATACTGAACGAGGTCATTAGTGAGGGTTCCGTCGCGTTCCGTGAAGCCTCTAGGGTGGATTTTTTCTGACTGCGACGAGTTCTCACTAAGGTTAAGTGCTTTCCCCCCCCCCCCGCCCCCCCCCCCCCCCCCCCCCCCTCTTTTTTCCCCCCTGTGGTCAATATTCTTTTACTACTTTTCTGTTTCCGGTGCTTGTCACCACCTTACCCAAGTCTTGGGGAAAGCAGGTGGATATGAATGGTCGATGAATTTTGTCTTATAACATCGAATCTTGATAATCCGTAAAAAAAAAAATAGAATATCAAAATAAAAGTCATAATTAAATTCGATGCCATCGTACTTTGCCAACGCTTTTCGACAAGCAATTCTCTCATCCCTACAACGAAAAAAAACCACTAATTTGTTTATGATTTCCAGAGGTTAGGCCCGTTTTCGCTTTTCGTCATTTGTGCTTTATGCTCGGTAAGAAATGCCTTACACAGTTTTCTAGCACCGATTTCGTTCTAAAACGACGATTCTTCACGACGCTTCACTTTTGTTTGCAAACAATTGGAATCAGCTGTTTGATGGAGCACGTGGTTTTGTCATCATTTTGTACAAATAGAAATAACATAACAAATGGTTTATATTACAAATAATTTATTGATCAACTTTTGTACATTTGTAATGAGTTTATCGATTGGAAAATAATTAGATTTAAACTGATTTTACAAAATGAAACATTCAATTCAATTTCAAACGGGCCTAACCATGCCCGCCATATTGTTTAAGCACGTCCAAATTTTCGGCAAGCACAGGACAATAGCAAATTATAACAGAATTAATGAAAGTTCCCTTACATTTGGTGAGCATTTCTTAAGATTTTGAACTATAGTTTGACAAAAACGAACGCAAACTCGAGCATCTCTTGCGTTTCGTAAGCACAAATGTAAAAACGAGTAGCGGCTTAACACTACAAAGAAAAACCCACAGTCTAATAATTAGATTGTGATTTAAGTCAACAAACATGTGAAGTTGACACAAATGATTTGTAATATAAACGATTGGTAATTGTGGAGTATTACTGTCTTGAGTTCACGTACATAGTCCTGTGATATGTAAAATCTATAACATTTCAATTTACAAAAATGGTTTTAAAATTTTTTTTAAAGTTTTTTTTACGGATTTTCGTGTATTTTAAGCATAAAAATGCACGAAAAATATCAAAAAAAACGTTCCGAAATTTTAAAGCGGCTAATTTTTTCTCGTTTTTTTTTAACGGGATATCGGCTATCGATGCTTTGTTCCGATTTTTTATATATCGATTGCATTAACCCTTTCGTGCCCAAAACAAGTTAAAATTGAAATATACTATTTAATATCGTATAAACTTTTATTTATGACATATAAAGGCTTCAAATATATGCTTTTTGAAAGAAAAAAATTTCTCTTTAGCAATAGACAAATATTTAAAGGGAAAATAAATAAAACCTATGGAAAAAAATACAAAACCCTCTGATTCAAGAGAACAAATGACACCATCCGTCTTCATCAAGCCAGAAGCCTAATTGACAGCTTTGTTTTTACATTTAAAGAGTATATTCGCGTTTGTCTGATTTTGCCGAAGTCATTTCATGCAGAAATGATCCTTATGCCACTAGGGAATAAAGGTCGAAAATTCTAAAATCAAGTTATGTACGATTTAAATCCAACGTGGGGAGCGAAAGGTTATATATTTTTCCGAAATTTAATCGATAGTTTTGAACGATTGTCAACAATTCGATTGTTCAGCCAAATTTACGGTCGCCGTATATTAAAAAAAAAAAAAAAAAAATTTCGCAGACGAATTTTGTAATAATAAAATAATAATAAAGTCATAATAAAAAAATTTTTTCTTTTTAATAACACTACGCAATAATCAATGGGCGCCCGCCAATAGGGGCAAGGAGGGGCACTTGCCCCCCCTGGAATTCGGGATCTGAATTTTTTTAAAATTAATATATATAGTATATATATATATATATATAATAATTTATTATAATATATTATATATATAATATATATATAATATATATATATATATAATATATATATATATATATACATATATATATATATATATTATATATATATATATATATTAATCACCTAGATCGTCCTAACCAATTCTGAAACACTCTTGATTCTTGCTTCACCCACTTCTCCTCTCATGCTACAAATACACCATCTCCCTCGCTATCCGGTAATCTCTGAGCCACAATCTTGTGCTCTACTAAAGATAACAACTCATTTCCAGCAGCTTCCGCCCTGCCTTAAAGCGAACTTTCTGGCACTTTAAATCGGGCTAATTGGGCATGCATTGCGTCGCTTTTTTGCAAAATATCGCTGGAATGAACCACTCGTTTGTTTCGTCGGAGAACGCCCTCTGCTTCTGTTTGAAAAGGTAAAGGGGTCCGTGATCACGGATGGGATGAACAGGTTTCATTCCATCTTCCATAAATTCATTTTCCTTCCCCATAATCCATGGTCGATGGCTCTGTTCTTCGTGCCATCCAGGCGAGCGTGACATTACTTATAGGGCTTGGAAGAACTATCGTTCTGCTATTACTCTAACTAATTTTTCGCTCTGCTCGGAATCAAAAGCAGGGATATTATTCGACTGCCAACGTTCTTTAAACACTAAGGAAAGTGTGCTGCCCTTCTGATTCTCCTTCTGAATAAAAATTTCTGGCCTCCTTGCCAAAACATCTCCAAATAATCTTCTGTAAAGTCTGCTTCCCCGCTTATCCGTTCTGACGGTTCCTGTTGCTAACACTCCTTTTGAAAAGGCTAATCTTTTTGGTCTCTTTTTTCATCTAAATTCACCACCCTGGACGATTCCGGCTTCCCCTCGGCATCCCTGCCTCCATCCCCTCTCAAGATGTCCAATGTCTCTTACGCTGTCATTAATTACCATGATCGAGTACATTGAGATTTACTAGATGCTATGAACAGTCCGGAAGGCAGTGGCTCCAGATGTCATTCCTCCTCGTTTTTTGAGGGAGTGTGCTCTCTGAGCTGGGCGGCCTATGCTTTTCAAACCTCTACTCCCTAATGCCTACCTACTATAATACTTTCCTCAATCGCTGGAAGGCGCAACTTATAAGCCAATCAAAAAAGGTAGGCCGCTCTGATTCCTTCTAGCTATTCTGACCCTAATCCTTAACTTGTTTCTATCTAAAATCTTTGAAACTCCCTTAACTCTCATGTTCCTCAATCCATATAGATATTCTCATTCCCTTCGTTTCACATGTCAGTCATGGCTTTCGACGTTCCCCAACGATCAACATTGGGAATATCCGTTCCTGACTCAACTGATCCTATGGTCTTCTGCCCTTAACTATCATGGTGAGTTTTGTGTGGTAGCGCTTTGTATATAACTCTAAAGCTTTTTGCACAGGGTTCATGGCATGCCGGTCGCTACTCTCTAAACCGCTTACCTCCCCTTTGGATTTCCTCCTTCGATTTGCTTACTCTTGTCTAGTTTCTTTCAGTTCATTTCATTTCAGCTTGTTGATGGAGCAAACTCTTCGTCCTTTCTTATTAACTGTGGTGTTCCTCAGGGTTCTGTTTTGATCTCCAACTTTATTCAGTAACTTTTTTATCAACGAGTCTTCTTAGCAGCACTTTCCTAACTTTGTTCAATTCTTATCACCGATGACTTTCAACTCTCCATTCCTTCAACTCATTTTAATGTGCTCACTCGTTTCGTATCTAGAGTTGCCTCTTTCGTCTACAGCTTTTCGATTCAATTTCTGCCGATTTGGTCGTGAATTTCTCAGTGGGGTTACCGTAATCTTGTGAAGTTCAATCTCTTTGAAAACTCAACTTCTTCTCATCTCCCTCTCTAAAATACCTCCCAACTCTTTCCTATCCCGTTTGACGGCTCTAATGTCTTTACCCCGTTAAAACTAAACATTCTAGGGACTAAACATAAAATAGGTGAATTGTCTTTGGAGACCTCACATCACATCGGCCTGCTAAAATGGCCTCAAAAAAGCTGGAATTCTGTTCAGATTGCGTGAATTTTTTTCTCTGCTCAGATACTCCAGTTTAATAAAGGTCTTATTCGCCCCTGTTGCGAATAGCTGTTCCTACCCTTTTGGGGTGGAATCCTGTTCCACCCCCTTTGGATAGAGTTTTTGAAAGCTAAGGAAAAAGCTATAAACTGTCTCCATAATTTCTAACGTCCCTGTGACCTCTTCTCTGCGTCGTGACGTTGGTTGCCCTATCTCTTTCTATAGGTATTACAACGGCCATGTGTTCGATGAAATTCGACCTCTCGCACTTCCTTCCACCACGCGTCCGCCCCTCGTACACAAAAGGTGTCTTGTTCTCTTATGATAAATTGTGTGAATATTTTTAACTCAAGGGTCACTCGTTGTGGTACCTCCTTCTTTCCAGCCCAATCTGTTTTGTGGAACTGCATTACCTTCTTTTATTTTCCCCGCAACATTCAATCTTGCTCTATTTATGTCCCCCGCGTCGCGATCCACCCTGAAGGAATTGCCGTTAGGTTAAGGGACCAGGGTCGGGTTTACTTTAAATTTATTTTAATTTTGGTTTTTTCTTTATGTAATTTTTTTTTATAGTTTATTATTTATTTATTATTTTTTATTTTTTGCCCCTCCTTTTGAAAGGGCATTGCCCGTGAGTGCTGTTTCATGTAATTATATATATATATATTATATATATAGTATATATATATATATATATATATATATATAATATATATATATATATATAATTAAGTATATATATATATATATATATATATATATAACACAGCTATATATACTGTAATTATAGAAATGTATATAATATTTATATGTTATATATATATAATAATATATATATATATATATATATATATATATATATATATATATATATATATATATATATATATATATAATATATAAATAAATTTAAACCATAAAATATATACTATATATATATAGTGAAGTTGCATAATAAAAGAAAACTTTTAAAACTCTACAATATTTATTTAAATATTTCATTAAGGGCCGCTTTCCCCATCTACGTTTAAACCACATTTGAGGATAAACCTAGATTAATTTTGCTTTAAACCAGAAATGGCTTTCCCCAACACGGTTTAAGAGTTATTCCAAGTTTAAAGTTAAACTATCACTGTACAGGTTTAAACGTCTTTTTAGCTTGACTTTCTGTAAACGTTATTTTCTTATATAGAAATTACAAAAGTGCAATAAACATTTAGAACATGGAATAATAAAATTAAATAATTTATAGAACCATTAACTACAGATAAAATTGTGGGTGGGAACTTCGTTGTAAAAATTAGGCCCAGAATACCAGAGATTGATCATTTTGAAAAATATTACTCATAGTAGTGATTTACATACTGTGATATTATTCAGCTCCACACATTTCTAAAAATCTCGGGCCAACCCTTTTAAAATTATTGTTCCATGGTAACCATGTAAATTTTTTTGATTAATGTTGAAGACCATTGTGGAATCCGTATATGTACTGTAATAAAATTATTAGGGCGACTATGCAGCTGTTCATCCCGCTACATATCAAGATGCACTCAAACACAGAAAAAGACAAGTTGAACAAGTTTTATGAGAAGACAAGACCCCATTGTATAGATCCTGTTGTACCATTTTAAAATAGTCAAATGAAAATGCTGAAATTTAACAGAAATGGGAAAGTTCTTTTTTTTATATCCATGTTCATATTATGTGTCTGATACATCTTTACTGATTAGAATAGAAGCACTGTGCCATGTGGCCAAGCTCTGCATATGATCAACACAGGATAATTACTTGAAAAAAAAAAGTTGGGTACAGTAGGCTTTGTAACAGATGTGGGATATGCAGTAAGAAATAACTAAATTATTAAATCTTCAGACTCTAGAAGAACTCTTTCAAGAGGACATCACTGGATAAAAGAATCCAGTAGAGAGATGCTATGGATATAAACTAGATACCCAAAAGTATAATTATCTCAGAAAGGGAGTAGGAATCCAGTTATTTTTAAGGACAAATATGAATTAATAGGCCTACAAATTTCGTTATTTCTAACAATTCTATGGAGAAAATTATATTTAAAAAAAATGACCTCCTGATTTTTGTATAGCTTATATAAAATGTTTGAAATGATTTAAGGGTAATTGTTTAGAGCCCAGCTATCAATTTTCACGATTTTGTTTGAGAATACTGGAAATGCACTAAAATGACCCATCAAAGTGACTGGAAGTGTCAGAGATGCCTATAATATTATTTATTGATGTTGCAAATATCTATGGGGTAATTGTAAAGTTTAGGTCGGTCACCTGATATTTTTATAAAAGTTACAGCATAGAATCTAAAAAATATATAATGCAGCAATGCCATAAAAGTAAACCCAACTTAAGTCAACTTTTACGCCAGCGTAGGTCCATCTAGGTTAGGTTTAGGTCTAAGTGGCATTGACGATCCAATATAGGTTAGGGCTCGGTTTAGGTTCCTCCTAGTTTAGGTTATGCTAAGATTTGTTAAGTATAAAGCACGAAATTTAAAGTAAATGTTTTTATACTAACAAACATATATATACCTAAACTGGAAGTGTCCTAACCAATATCTAACCCATAGTGGATTTGTGAATGCTGTAGGCCCTAACCTAACCTAGATGGATCCTACCCTTGAATGCAAATGTAGGCCTAACCTAGACGCTGATGCTCAGGATCAAAATCAACTTATATATATTCAAAGATTAAATTTTATATTCATTTATCACGTTTTCCAACAATTTTCATTTTCACACTCATGATTTTTTTTTGGATCACAGTTTATTTGCCTCAGGCGATTTGTAAAGTAGCCTATGCCATAAAGTGCGAAGAATGAAGTTCTCTGGTCAGTTGGAGTATAATAAGAAAAGCCCATGGATACTCCCAACTTAACGAGTCTGTACTTTT
>JABUQX010068767.1:0-2500 GCA_015478945.1 Trachelipus rathkii | reverse complement strand
TATGTCAAATTAATAAAAGAGAAGTTGAAGAACCAAGATGACAAATGTAGATTGGAAAAGTTTATTTTTATAAGAAACAATTTCTGAAGTAAGATTTAAAATTGCAACAATAATTCATATTACAAAGATTATCAATTTTACAAAGGTATTTTTAAAGGAGCAAAAATATGCAACTGTTATTGGCCACAATATCTTTATTTAACATTGTGATCATAAGAAATGAGATACAATGACATTAAGAAACCATATGGGCCTGATAAGGTTTTTTTCTATTCCTGCCACCATATTTGCAATGTAAGCTCAAAGCTAATAGTATTAAAAAACAGCTACTAATTACTTCCAAACAAAATTTAACATAGCACTACAGCCAGTATCTGTCCATAGTATATGTAATTTAAGTTGAGAAGAGGATACAACACAAATAATGTAAACAACAGGTCAGTCACAAAATGCTTACAAACATAATCCTGAATTTATTTTTTTTTATAATACCACAACCAGTAAAAAAAAAAGATGACATGTATATCATAAATAATATTGCAATCATTCATACAATTATTTGAGACATTGAACAATTGTCAATAACTAACAAAGGGGTTTTCCAATTCTGACCAACTAAAGAAAACTATTGCATTTTAATTATAATTTTATTGTTATAAAATACATATATATATACTAACTACTGCAGAAATAATAGTTTCATCCATAAAATTTTTTTTTATCATATCTTAATAAATATCATTTTATTGTTAATTAGAATAAGCATATATAATATAATTATATATATATATATATAATATATATATATATGATTATAATATATATATTATATATATATATATATATATATATGATATATATATATATATACTATATATATAATATATATATATATATATATAATATATATATATATATATATATAGGAATGGAGAGAGTGGTGTGACGATTTTAAACAATACTGTATAGTAAACTTTTAACGCTTAGTAAATTGAGTGCTATACTGGCTTCAGACATAACTGTACCACTTATTGATACAGTTTTATTACAACCAAAAGCTTTTTTATTTAAAAAATAAGTTTTAATAACAATGTGATAGAAAAAAATGCAGTGTAAAGGGGATTCAACGAGTTTGCTATTCAAATGAATGAGTAGCATAGAAATATGGTGGAGCTTTAAAGGTGTGTGTGTTAGAATATTAATGTTAAATTTAAAATTTAAGATTGTTTAAGTGTATGTGGCAATTTAATGGCATCATAATGAAGATGTATATTATAGACCCTGAAAATGATATACTTTCTCGAAATGATCTAAATAATGTTTTTGATGAGTGAGTGGGGGGGCAGAGTGGATGTTTTAGTGTGACTAACTGATGGATAATGTTTGAATCAAATGAGGAAAGGATAAAGTTGTCCTTTGGGTGCGGGAGAGAAGGAATGATAGGAGTTGATTAAATTTTTGGTGGCTATGAGAGAATGTGCCATCGTCTTAACCTTTTTTTCAAACATTAAAGATTGTCTATAAGTAAGCCTAAGAATGAGAAAGGGAAGCGATGGTGATGAAGTAAAAGTATGGTTGAAATTTGTGCTGGTGATATGTAAGGAGGCAATTTAAGTATGGGGTGGGATGTTACATCAGGGAGGGGTTGGGGAGGGAACATCAGATCCATTCATATTGTTTATGCAAAAATTAGGTTTAGTGGGGACTTGCGATAGAGGAAGAAGTGGAGAAAGTAAAGATGTAACACAGTATAAATTGTGTCATCTTACTTACTCAAACCTAATTTTGTATAAAACAATATGGAATGATCTGATGTTCCCACCCCAACCTCTTAGTGAATTTTAACATCACCACATACTTACAATGCCTCCTCCTTTACCAACACAAAATCAATCATACTTTTAACTTCATCACCATCTCTTCCTTTTCTCATTCTTGTATAGGCTACTTATATACAATCTTATGTTTGAAAAAAGTAAGACATGCACATTTCTCTCATAGCACAAAAATTAATCACCCTCCTACCATTCTCATTCTCTCCTTCTCTCCTGCTACCCCAAAGACACCTTTATCCTATTCCTCATTTGATCACCTATCCATCAGTTAGTCACCTAACACATCCACTCTGCAGCCCCCACTCACTCCATCCAAAACATTATTGAGATCATTTCAGAAAGTATATACATTTCACTCTCTTTAATATCATCCTCATATACGGACCATATAATGCCACCACACACACTTTAACCATCTTAATTTCAAATTTTAATCATTAAATCTATCACCCACACCCAAAGTTCTATGCTCACAGATCCTCATCAGACATAGCACTCCTCTCTCCTCCCACTCCATTTTTTTTGTTAACTTTGTTATAAAAACTAATTTAAAATGACGTGCTTTTAAGTATAAAACTAGTACAATAACATAGTGGTATCAGGTCATTTTATTACCAGTTACAGCACTCAATATTTTGACTATGGAGTAAGACCATGGAATTAAC
>JABUQX010068766.1:37500-40784 GCA_015478945.1 Trachelipus rathkii | reverse complement strand
ATATATATATATTATTATATATATTATATATATTATTACATATTATTATTATTATTATATATTATATATTATAAAGAAGATAGCAGTATATATATATATATATATATATATATTATTATTATATATATATTACATTTATATATATATATATATATACATATTATACATATATATATAGTTAGTTGGTTATTATTACATATATATATATATTATTATTATGCTATATATATATTATATATACATATATATAATATAACACTGAATATAAGAAGCTAGGAATTAAAATGGCTATCAGAATTTTGCACCGTGTTTTGTTTATTGAAAAAGAAGTAAGAGTATCTGTAATTCAATGCATATGCTTGAAAAATTAACTAATACACATTATACAAAATAGAATCTAAGATAACCTTCGGATTATGCACATCTAACCTCTTGTCATATGCTAAAACCCTGCACTAAATGTCATTGTTTCCAACGCTTAATAGAGTTTGAGTATATTTGCTTTTAGAAATATAATGTCTTCACCCCTAACCTATTATCTACATTTTTCAAAGTCAGATGTTGCGCTCTTTATTAGCACCTAATTATTCAAAGCCAATAAGTTGTTGCAATTAATTTACTTTCTACAAACAATTGCTTTTGGAACGAATTTCTTCAAAAAGGTAGCAGATAACTTGAGAGAATGAAAAAATGAAAAAAAAAACCGACTTGGGATCTAATTACTCTAGTTGAAATTCAAAATATAACAAGTACAGATAGAGTAGTGAGCATAGTTAGCAGCAGCAGGTAAAGATATATATATATATATATGAGAATATATATATATATATATATATATATATATATAAAATATATAGTTATATATATATATATATATATATATATAGTTATATATATATATATATCTTCAAAAGTCCTTGAGTGAATACAAATAAAAGCACGATTTAAGTGCCAATTTAATATATATATATATATATATATATATATATATATATATAATATAGTTATATATATATAGAAAAATATATATATATATATATATATATATATATATATATATATGTTAAATATAAAAAAAATTATAGAAAATAAAGAAATACACCCTTCTCCGGGATTGAACCACCGCATATTGCGAAATGAGGACAATATGCTCGATGCTTCTTTACGACTGAGCTATCCTCAACCCAAAAAGTTGAGTTCAAGAACAGTTTTTAAAGCAATCGAGTTCCTTCAAAGCGACATCACCAGGTGTCCAGCCTGTCCTATCCTCGTTCTTTAATAATATGTAGTTACAAATACGTATATCGGTATTTGATTTAGAACATGGGTGGGAAGCAAGCACTGGCTGCGTACGGAGCTGGAATTGTCGTAGTGAAATGCGTGCCGATGTAGCAATGAGTTATCTCTCGTCCCAAAGTTGATAATGAGCCTCGTGAAAGTTCAGTCTTTATCTCTCGTTTAATACAGTTAGCTAAATATTGCACAAATCTGCACAACCTTCAATCCCGTGGAGAATTCTTTACCTTCCACTTTATGCTCTCTCTTTGCTTTAAGATCTAAATAATAAAGTGATTATGCAATATTTAACAACTACATATTATTAAGAACGAGGGATAGGACAGGCTGGACACCTGGTGATGTCGCCTTGAAGGGAACTCGATTGCTTTAAAATTGTTCTTGAACTCAACTTTTTGGGTTGAGGGATAGCTCAATCGTAAAGCATCGAGCATATTTGTCCTCATTTCGCAACATGCGGTGGTTCAATCCCCGGAGAAGGAAGTACTCTTTACCTTCCCATTTTATGTTCTTTGTTTAAGATCTAAATTAATAAATTGCGATTATGCAATATTTAACAACTATATATATATAAGAAGAGTTATATATAGCAGTATATATATAAGGTTGGGTTATTATATATATATATATATATATATATATATATTATTATTATATATATAGTATATATTATATATATATAGTTATATTATATAGTTAAGTTATTACAGCAGAAAGAAAGTTGAAGGAGTTGAGTTACATATTACATACATATTATTATTATTGTTATTTTTATATTATATATTATTATATTATTATTATATATATATATATATTATTATTAAGTTATGTTATAGAAAGAGTTAGTTATTATGTTATTATTATATTATATATATATATATATATTATATTATATACATACATACATATATTGTTATTATTGGTTATTATTACATATATACATACATATTACATATACATATTATTATACATATATTAGTTATTATTATTATATATAAATATTATTATTATATATATATATATTATTATATTATATTTTATATATTATTATATTATCTATATATACATATATTATTAAGGTTATGCATATATGTTATATATATATATTATGTTGTTATACATATATATGTTATTATTTTTATTATTATATATAGATATATACATATATATATATTTATATATATATATATATATACAAAATATATATATATATATATATGTTATTATTATTATTATTACATATATATATATATTATATGTATGGTTATTATTAGAGTTATTATTGGTTATATTATTAGTAGTATATATATATACATATTATTATATATATTGTTATTATTATTATATACCGTATATTATATATATATATATACATATATTATTATTATTAGGTATATTATTATTATTATTATTATATATATATAAGGTTGGTTATTGCTACATATATATATTTATATTATGTTAGCGTATATATTACATATTATACATATTATATACATATTATAAATAGTAAGGAAGTTACAGAAGATAGCAGCTGTTATTTACATACATATATATGCCATATATATATATATATATATATATATTACATAGAAAGAAGAAGTTATATATATATATATATATATATATATATATATATATATGTAAAACTAAAAACTTTGGAAATAACATGATTTCAAATCAAAACAAACTTATTTCTTTCATACAACGTCAAATTTATTTTCCCAAAACACCAAAAAGGAAATAAAAACTTTTCACAAAAAACAAAATTTATAGAATACATTTATGTCCTTCAAAAAGATATCGAAAAATAATGTATTGGAAGGTTTCATGTTTTATAGATAGGAATACTTGAAGATTATTATTCAAATGAAGAAAATTCAAAAATAATAAATAGTAAATAATAATAATAATAATAATAAACAAACAATAACACACACACATACATTACACACACACACACACAATAATAATAACAATAATAATAA
>JABUQX010068766.1:17500-30000 GCA_015478945.1 Trachelipus rathkii | reverse complement strand
TATATATATATATATATTATTAGATATTTAAATATATATATTAATATATATATATACTCATATATATATATATATATATATATATATATATATGTTATATATATATATATATATATAGTTATATATATATATATATATATATATATATATATATATATATATATATGTTTAAAGATATTTAATTAAAAATTTCCCAAGAGACTTAACTGGAAAGTTTTTTCTCATTAGAATTTATAAAGAGATTATTTTGGCAAAATTGAGGCTCATAAAATAGACAGTAAATTTTTAGGCTCAAGCGCAAAATTAAAAATGTTATAAACAAACGACAAGGACAACAAAAATATTGACTTTGATGATGATAATAATAATACACGATATTAATAATACGGTTGGCGACAGAGCATAATGGCTACACAATAATACACAATAATAATACACAATGGCTGGCTGGCTGGCTGACACAATAATAATAATAATAATAATAATAATAATAATAATAATAATAATAATAATAATAATAATAATAATAATAATAATAATAATAATAACAATAATAAAAGAACAAAGTGAAAAGTCGATATTAGAGAGAGAGAGAGAGAGAGAGAGAGAGAGAGAGAGAGAGAGAGAGAGAGAGAGAGAGAGAGAGAGAGAGAGAGAGAGAGAGAGAGAGAGAGAGAGAGAGAGAGAGAGAGAGAGAGTTAAAAACATTGTCATAAATTATATAATTTGGGTGACCTAATTCATTTATATTCAGAACTAATAATTTTATGAACAAAATATAATTGCTATTAAATTTTTATTATTATTATTATTATTATTATTATTATATTATTATTAATATACATATTATTATTATGGTTATTATTAGTATTATTATCATTATTAGTATTAGTGTTATTATTATTAGTGATTATTCTTATTATTATTAATATTATTATTATTATTATTATTATTATTAATTATTATTATTATTATTATTATTATTATTATTATTATTATTATTATTATTATTATTATTATTATTATTATTATTATTATTATTATTATAATTATTATTATTATTATTATTATTATTATTATTATTATTATTATTATTATTATTATTATTATTATTATTATTATTATTATTATTATTATTATTATTATTATTATTATTATTATTATTATTATTATTATTATTATGATTATTATTATTATTATTATTATTATTATTATTATTATTTTTAGTAACATTATTATTACTTAATAAAACCAAACCATACACACAAAACCTCTTTATGATAAACACTCGTACCTTGCCCATACATACGTCATAAACAGACTTTTTAAACTCCGGGCAATAGACTTTTCAGCGATCGTTCTTTAGAAACTTAACGTTGAACTTGAACAGTAAACTTCTGGGTGCCTTTGATTCCTCAGATGTGTACTCTAGACTAATCTCAACCATTCCTAAACCTTGAAATCCCTGTTTATATATATATATATATATATATATATATATCAGAATATATATATATATATATATATATATATAAGTTATTATTATATATGTTAAGCAGCATATATATATTATTATTACATATACATATATATATATAGTGTTATATATATATATGGTTACATATATAGAAATATATATATTATTATTATATATATATATATATATTATATATATATATATATTATTATATATATTACATATATATATATATGTATATTATATATATATATATTATTATTATATATATATATGTATAGCATATATGAAATAATATATATATATATTATATATATATATATATATATATATTATATATATTATATATTATATATATATATATATACATATATATATACATATCTCTCACAACAAAGTGCCAAAGTCTTAAGGCAACTCTAAAACAGCTCTGAAAACGCCTTAATGATTGCCTCATTTGAAATCTTTCTAAAACAAACATCACGTTTCAATATGATTAATAGCAGTTGCTGTCACTAATTATGGAGACTGCAAATGTAGTACATAATGGAAGAGTGTATGTTAATGAAGTTGAAATCATAAATAAACTTATAACAAATTTGCTTTTGATTGCAGATTTCAAAAGATATGATATTTTTGAAGAAGGTTTAATATCTCGATCCATTCAAGCTCCTCTGCTTCAGCAATATGCTTTAAAAGTTTCTCTTGATTGTGACAACCCATCGAAACTTTGCACCAATCTTTTTTCTCCCATTGGTGTGAGTTTTGTCCATTTTGTTTCTATTAAAATAGTAGTCTGCCATTGGCAATCTAAAATAGTACCTAGTTGCATTTGCGGGGCTATAAAGTGTCTTATGTGTTATACTTCGCATGGATGTGAACAGCAATGAGCATGTAACGAAGCTAGATATTTTCATCCGCTTAAACATCTCTTAAACATTTCTTCATTGATTCTGCACCATCATTTCGTTAACCAATTAAAAGTCACTCTTTATTTCAGCATTCGTACAACTCTCTCCGCTAGATATTAGGAAATAAAGAGACAGCAAGAAATCACATGGGCTTATTTAACTGTTCTACGTGAGTCACACTAAAAACCTTCCTGTGGCAAACTATTCAAAAAAAATAATAACCCTAATACCAAATGAATGATTTCTTACATCAAGATTACATGTCTCCTTCATAATTTTCTTATTGTGCCCCCCTGGACTTTCGTCCGTGGTACACTAAAGAATTTACTGATCTCAGTATCATCAATATATGTAAATATTTTGTAGACTTGTATCATGTCCTCTTTAAGAAATCGTCTTTCAACAGAAAACATTTCTAACTCCTTCAGCTTCTCCTCATAGCCCTTACTCTCAAACCCAGAAATCATCCTTGTTGCTCTACGTTGTACTCTCTTCAGCATTTCTATGTAATTTCTTAAATAAGGGGTTCAAACTTGTGAATAATATTCTAATACTGGCCTAACATAGGTATCATACAGCTTACTTACAACTTCCTTACTCTTATAAAAGACATTGCGATTTATTACACCTAGAATCTTATTAGCTTTATTTCTTGTTTCCATACACTGATTAGTTATACTTTCAGATTACTTCTTATAATGACAACTAGATCTTTTTCTTGGATTTAAGACTCAAGCCAATTCCAATTCACATAGTAATTAAATCTTTTATTTGAGTAACCTAAGTGAAGAACCTTACACTTTTTTCTATTAAAATACATTTGCCACATATCTGCCTACCCAAGAAGTTTATTAAGATCATTTTAAATCTTTATACATCCATGAAGCATTATTCCTTACTGAGGTAGCTAATTTGGTATCATCTGCAAACTGGGAAACCTTACATTTAAGTCCCTGGTTTAAATCTTTTATTATTAATATTGTTATTATTATTATTATTATTATTATTATTATTATTATTATTATTATTATTATTATTATTATTATTATTATTATTATTATTATTATTATTATTATTATTATGGTATTTGTAATTGTAATTGTAATTGTAATTGTAATTGTAATTGTGATTGTAATTGTAATTGTAATTGTAATTGTAATTGTAATTGTAATCATTATTATTATTATTATTATTATTATTATTATTATTATTATTATTATTATTATTATTATTATTATTATTATTATTATTATTATTATTATTATTATTATTATTATTATTATTATTATTATTATTATTATTATTATTATTATTATTATTATTATTATTATTATTACTATTATTATTATTATTATTATTATTATTATTATTATTATACATATATGAGCCACTTGACCTAAGAAATCGTTACGGGCCACAAACATGTCTCTCATTTCAATTAATAAATACTCTTAATTTTCTTTTAATTATTATTATTATTATTATTATTATTATTATTATATTATTATTATTATTATTATTATTATTATTATTATTATTATTATTATTATTATTATTATTATTAATTGTAATTATGATTATGATTATAAATGTATTTGTTATATAATTGTAGTTGTGGCTGTCATGGTAATTGAAATTGTGGTTATAGATGTATTGCAATTGTAATTGTAATTGTAATTGTAACTGTAATTGTAATTGTAATTGTAATTAATTATTATTATTATTATTATTATTATTATTATTATTATTATTATTATTATTATTATTATTATTATTATTATTATTATTATTATTTATTATTATTTATTATTATTTATTGTTATTATTATTATTATTATTATTATTAATATTATTTTTATTATTATTATTATTATTATTATTATTATTACTATTATTAGTATTATTATTATTATTATTATTATTATTATTATTAAATAAATATATATATATATATATATATATATATATATATATATATATATATATATATATATATATATATATATATATATATATATATGTATTGGTTAATTATGTTGTTATAAGATGTTAGTCTTATAATTCGTTATTATTGTACGATTCTCTATGTGTAAGTTTATCTTATGTACAGATATGTATACATTATATACATATATATATACAAAAATATATATACATGCGTATTCTTTATATTACATATGTTATTATTATTATATATATATTATTAATATCAAAGTTGTTATTAATATACAAAGGTATATATAGTATATATATATATATTACATATTATATATTATATATATATATATATATGATAAGGTTGGTTATATAGTGGTGATATATATATATATATATATATTGTTGCTGGTTGGTTGCTGTATATACATATATATATTGTATCGTCAATGTATTCAAACGGTAGAGCCGACGAAGTCGTATGGCAAGGTCGTGGGTTCGAATCCTAGTTCGGATCCCAGGTGCAGAAATTACCTAGAGAAGTCTCCTTGAATAGGGCACTGCCCGTGAGGTGTGAACTTAAAAAAAAAAAACAAACATATATATATATATATATATATATAGTCATATATATATATATATATATATATATATATATATATATATATATATAAATTATACATATGGATTCATGCATGGAATCTCCATTCCTCTAATGGAAAGATTCATCTTTACAACATTCTGATAACCTATATTAAAACTCTCTTCGTGATATTTTTTAACACCTCATCTTTGTCGAATGCCATCAATGCAAACAAACTTCCTTTTTATATATATTGTTAAATATATTTATATATATATATATATATATATATATATATATATATATATATTAAATATATAAATAGCATATAAAAATATATATACACATATATATATTTATATATATATATATATAATATATATTTTGGTACAAGATTTTCTTATTTATAAAATTATATATATATATATATATATATATATATATATATATATATATATATATATATATATATATATATATATATATATATATATATATATATATATAAGATATATATATATATAAGAGATGTACCGATAACAGAAAAGAGGCCGATACCGAAACCGATACCGATACTCTATTTTTTTAGGTGCCGATACTGATACCGATACCGATACTTTAATTAATATAATAAATACACAGTAATAAGATAGAACATTTGTGTACTGCTAGGCAACTCAGGATTGCATTCTCTGTACAACCAATACTTAGTCATTTATTTCATATTTGGTTGTGCCCAAGTATATTTATTTTATAAATTAAAATAGTATTTTTAAGGAATAATAAATGCAAATATAATATTAATAACTTTTTTATGTTTGTGTTTATTCAAAAAATATTCCATTTCCATTTTCCAGTAAGCATTAACAAAGTTAGCTACTAGCTTTTATGTTTTAACATGATTACAATTTACAAGAAGATTCTTTAACTAGCTACAATATAAAGAAAAAAAATAATGAAAGAGACCTCAATTAATCTGCTGAAAAAAAAAAAAAAAAATCTATTATTCAAACATCCCATAATAATATACCCTTTAAAGATAAAGATAGATATAACTAAATACCAAATTCAAAAATTCTCAAATTATGATGCAAAACATTAAGCTTTCACTAGTATCTGGCGAGAGCCTGTTCCTTTTTGGGGTGTTTACATTCCCACCTACACTAAAAATACGCTCGCTCTCGACTGATGAGGGAGGGCTGATAAATATTTGCTTGCAAGCACTGATACTAATGGAAACCTTGGCCCATTTTCATGCAACCACATGAAAGGATTCTCTTGTAGGTGAGCATATCCATATTTTCGTATTGTAGAGCCTCATTTCCTTTCATAGATTGCAATTTCAAATATCTTTTGCTCCTGATGACTAACTCTCTGTGGTTTTTCGATGAGGGTTTCGTGAGATTCCTTTGAAGGTGAATGAGATGTCAATGCAATTTCGGCCATGAACTTATCAAAGTCTAACATATCCAAATCCTCTTCATCTTCAGTAGGTTTATTTGTTGAAAAGCCACCATAGTCACTATCAGTGCTCTTGCCAGGGGTTGCTGATAAGGCGGCTTCCACTTCCGTGAATCTTTTTTTTGTCACGTGAGCAAGCTCCTCGGTTATGCTATTTAAATGCATTCTAGAAGTGGTTCACAGTCGGAGATGCCATTCTTGTGGGGTTTCAGCTAGCTTAAGGAATTCCTTATTAGAACCTTTTATATATCGAAACTAGGTTTATTAAACAATGTAACAAAAAAATATTTATTTTTTGTTTCTTCTGATTTTTTATGGAGTTTTTTATGCAGATTCCAAATATGTTTTTAGTTTTTCTCCAGCATCGACCGTTGTTATGTTACGACGGCATAAATTAATTATTGGCATCTTCTCATTTTGTAGGGTCGTTACCGGCATCACGCTGAGTAAAAGTCAGTTGCCATTAATGTTTTATGGGGATTGCATGCTTAAGAACTGATTTATATATATATATATATATATATATATATATATATATATATATATATATATATATATATATATATATATATATATATATATATATTATTATTGTTATTATATATATATATATATATATATATATATATATATATATATATATATATATATATATATATATATTTATATATATATATTTTTTATATCTTATTACATATATTACTATATATATATATATATATATATATATATATGTATATATATCTTTATATATATATATATATTATATATATATATATATATATTATTGTTATTATTGTATATATTATTATATATATATATATATATATATATATACATATATATATATATACATATGTTATTTATATATATATTCGTATATATATATATATATTATTATATATATTATTATATACATACTGCTGCTAAGGTTATGCGCTGGTTATTATACAGTTAGCTATACAGTTAAGGTTATTATTATTATATATATATTATATATACATAGTTATTGGGCAAGCTGTTATTATGCTATTACCATATATAATATATATATATATTATATTACATATATTATTATTACAGCAACATTACATATATTATGTTGTTGGTTGTTGTTGGCATATATATATATATATATTATAGCATATATATATATATATATATATATAAAAGATATATATATATATACATATATATATTATTATATATATATAAAGTTATTGGAAAGAAGATATTGTTGTATATATATATGCTAAAGTTGTTGCTAAGGTTGGTTATTATTATGCTATTATGTTAATATTACATATATATATATATATATATATATAGTTATAGTTATTATATATATTATTATTATATTATTATTATTATATATATATATATATATAAATACATATTTACGTTTCTAACTACTTCTCTAGTGCAATGATATAATTGAAGGTGAGATACCAAACTTAAATATCTTTTATAATTTTCAGAATATTAGTAATAATATAATAAACATTTATAAAATTGCAAGTAGACAGTGTAAAACGTTGGCAGATTCATTTTGTTATGTGTGTGGATATTATGTTAGTTCTAAGCACATTTCCACCAAAATTGTGAAGGGAACCAAGTATTGGATAGCATACAGGCTCTACTTTGGTATGCCTATTGGTGACTAAGATAAGCACTGGGCACCTCATTATATGTGGAAGTTGTAAAACAACCCTAGAAGGATGGCCAAGAGGAACAAGAAAAGCAATGCCTTTGGCTATTCTCAGAATATGGCGAGACCAACGAATCACTATGATGACTGATACTTCTGCATGTTGGATATTACAAAATATGGAAAGAGTAAAGGAAGGCAATCTCTTCAATACCCAAATATTCCCTCATCTAGAGCCCAAGTTTCATTCTGTAAGTAAAATTGTTTTATGACAAGTCCATGACATAAAAAAGAAGAAACGTATGTTTCTGCAAATATATGTAGCAGCTTCTTTTATATATATATATATATATATATATATATATATATATATTATATATATATATATATATATATATATAAAAATATAAATAATATTTATATATATATATATATATATATATATATATATATTATATATATATATATTTATATATATTTAGTGTTATATTTATATATAAGTTAAAGATGTTATATATTTTTAGTTGTTATATACATATATATACGGAAACATATGGAGAAGTATATATATATATATATATATATATATATGATATATATATGCAAGTCGCCCGTCAAATATGTAACGCACCACTAAGTTAATGTCACTATGTCTCTGGTATACTGAGCTTGAGGGATCATCACGTACGAAGCGACCAGCAAACATAGAAATCATAGTGCCAACTGTCAAGAGATCAGTGCGTACAGATATAACAACACTCCACGCCGAAGGACACGGGTACCGGGCACTTGGTCGACTGTTCGGTGTAGCGCACACAACGATTGCACGGGTAGTCCAACGGTACCAGGAAACCCTGACACATGATCGCCGGCGAGGACAAGGTAGGCCCAGGGCCACGACACCCGTGGAAGACCGATTTATACGTCTGCGTGCATTACGAGAGCACCACACAACGGCACGACATCTGCAGATACAGCTGGCGGAGGTACACGGCACCAGGGTGAGTGACAATTGCGTCGACGCCTTGCGGAACATAATTACCGGCCCCGGAGGCCTGCCATAGGTCCACCGCACACCACGGCACATCGAAGGGCGCGACTGGCATTTGCCCGAGAACACATCCATTGGACGGTCGACGATTGGGCAAAGGTGCTCTTTACGAACGAGTCGAGAGTGTCTCTACGCCTCGGACAGGCGTGCTAGAGTATACCGACGACCGACGGAGAGGTTCGCGCAATGCAATGTGCGCTGCAGGTGCCGCCATTTGAGGTGGTTGGTTATGGTCTGGGGAGGCATCTCTTTATCGGGGCCTACGGAGTTGCACATCTTCGATGGAGGCACTCCTACAGCCGTAAGGTATATCACAGACATTCTCGAACCATATGTCGTGCCATATGCCCCTACATCGGTGACTCTTTCATCCTAATGCAAGACCACACAAGGCCTAATGTGTGAACGACTACCTTAGGACGGTTCAAATTACGGCGTTGGAGTGGCCAGCATATAGTCCGGACCTCAACCCAATCGAACATTGTGGATATCATGAAACGTCTGGATCTGACAGCTGCAACCCTCCACGAACCCTCCCGACTCCAGGATAGGCACTTCACGACGCGCGGGATCGAATCAGCGTCGAAGATTATCTGCCCACTATCGAGAGCATGCCAGAGACGGTGTCAGGCAGTCATCCGTGCCAGAGGGGGTCATACACGGTATTGAGACAGACTCAACACCCCCCGCGGCCATCGCCGTACGTACCAACATTGTGTATTTGCAGCGCCGAACCTCCGAACCCTACTGCGAGACCCTTTGGCTGCACCTCTGGTCTCACACTCAATCAACCCGCCGGTTCTGGGGGAGGAATCCACCATGTTATTGTCATTGTCTAATAAAGTGTCTTCACGTTCTTCAACCTTTTCTACCCTTCCTTCGCCACGTACCCTTGTGGTGCGCTAATTTTGACGAGTAATATATATATATATATATATATATATATATATATATATATATATATATATATATATAAGGTAGTTATATATATATATATATATATATAGGGTATATTATTTATATATGTGTTATATTATTATTTTATATATATATTTATATATATATATATATATATATATATATATATATATATATATATATATATATATATATATATATATATATATATATATATCTTTTTCTCTTTTCTTTTCTGGAAGATGATGAGCTCATTGAAACATGCTTAAATCCTTGAAATTGAAGGAAAAGATGAGCATAATTGAAAATGATGCCTGGTGTGCATTCCGTAATGTGGTTCAGGGATTTTTAGGAAATTTAAAGATCCAAATTACAAAACAGCTGATAAAAATGCTCATTGATTGTTATAAAATAATGGGGTACCGTATGTCATTAAAGGTGCGTTATTTACACTCGCATTTGGACTTTTTTCGAGAGAATTTAGGGGATGTAAGTGAAAAACATGGTGAAAGATTTCACCAGGATATTCAGACAATGGAAAGGCGATACCAGGGACGTTGGGATAGTGCCATGATGGGCGATTATATGTGGTTTTTGATAAGAGAAACCAAATCGATTCACAAGAGAAAAGCACGATCCACAAAGCACTTTTAAATGCAAAGTAAGCATGTTTTTGGCATATTAAAGCATTGACTTATATTTTGGGGATATTAGTATGTATCTTATCAAGTAAAAAGTATTTTTTAAGTTTATGTTCGTAAATTTAAACCTTCAAATAAAAAATTGTAATAAGTACCTACAGTGTAAGCTCATTAACAAACCTTAAAAATGCCAAAACTTAAATATTGCAATAACTCTCAAAGTATCGATGATAGAAAAAAATGAAGGTCATTTCTGTGTTCAGCGTCAAAACATATATGATTCAATAAAAAATGACTAAGAAGTTGTTTCCCACCCAGTTCAATCCTGAGTTTTCTAGCAGTACACAAATGTTCTATTTTATTAATGTGTATTTATTTATATTAATTAAAGCATAGATATCGGTATCAACACCTAAAAAAAAGATTATCACCATTTATACATCTCTAATATATATATATATATATATATATATATATATATATATATATATATATATATATATATATATATATATATATATATATACCTTATATATATATATATATATATATATATATATATATATATATATATATGTGTGTGTGTGTGTGTGTGTGTGTGTATGTATGTATGTGTGTATGTAGGTGTGTGTAGGTGTTGTGTGTGTGTGTTTGTGTGTGTGTTATGTGTATGAGTATGTGTGTGTTTGTTATGGGGGATCCCTTTTCCTAAATAAAATAATCGCAAATTTTTTTTTTTTTTAAACCTTGGTGTTTTTTTTTTTCAAACAAATATGAACAATTAACAATACTTTAAGTGATTTCGAAAAAAAGATTTTTGCCCGTCACTCAAAACTGTTGAAAGATGGGTTTCTCATTGAAATGCCAATAAAAAACAGGTGGATAGAAACAGAAAGCTTCTCGAAATCAACGTTTTAAAGCTCGCTTAATGTTGCACTTTTCTTTTAAGTAGTTTTTGGATTTTTCAATGATTTTTTTTCATACAGTGGGGAAAAATTTACAAACTTTCCTTAATTAAGCTGATCTTATTTTCATAATTTTTCAGCTAGCACAAATTAGTCTGACGAAGGCTTAGGAGATTTGGCAACAGATACACACAGCAGTATATACTATTTCAGCAAGTGAAAATTGTCGATAAAATGACATGAAATTTAGGAAACAATCACAGAACGAAAACTGATATCAAAATTTCTAACAACATAATAAAAGTTCATGTTTGTTGACAATGAAAATCTAAAAGTCGTCTGTTTCTTTGAAGAAAATAAAATTAAATTAAACAGAGAAATATTTTTTGCAATATTTATTTCTTTGTTTTTCTGGCTTGCTTATCTTACCCGAGATTTGTCTATAATATATAGCAAATTACCCATTTAAACACATTTGAAGGCATCTCACCCTCGTGACAACAGCTACCGAGTTACGATTTTATAATCCGAACTCTCAAAATCAAACGAAGATTGAAATGTAATGGAAATACAGTTCATGAAAATTGACTTAAAAAACACGGGTTTCTCTTTCAGAAATAGAAAGTGAATCTCATGAACGTCATAAACAACATTGCCATCTTTAGCAGAGAGGAATCGTGTATATTAATCTCATGATATTAATATGTTATCTGTAGTCAATGCTTTTTTTATTTATAGTCTGACAAATGACGTTGGCAAATATTATCCAAACTTAGAGTATGAAAAAAATATCTAAAAACAATACGAAACATTCTATTGTATTTTTCTTAAAAGTCATATTTTGTTTTTAACATATATATATATATATGATATATATTATATATATTATATATAATATTATATATATATAGTATATATATTATATATATATAATAGTATATATATATATATATTATGAAAAGGAATGTAA
>JABUQX010068766.1:0-12500 GCA_015478945.1 Trachelipus rathkii | reverse complement strand
TCAGTCACTCGACGCACTCTTCGACCCAAATATAAGTATATATCTTCACTACTAAACTTAATAAACTAATTTCCCATAATTCCTACAGTCCCTGTATCTCATACCTTGTATTAAGGTGTACTATTACTGATCTCCTCCAATCCCTCGGGAACTTATGCTCTCCATAAAACATTTTGTTCACAAACTTCAATCCAATGAATCACCATACTTCGCCTCCGTTATTGATCATTTCAACCGGTAATTTCATCTATACCTACAGATTTTCATTCTTCAACTTTCTCGCTCTACACATTACCTCCTCCTTACTAATGACCTCAGGCCAAAAACACCTATTCCTGTGCACCATTTCAAACCCACACACATTTTCATTATCACCTTCTTCATAACTGCCAATGTTATTGCAGATTTTCGAAGTGTTCCCACCACACTCTTGTCACATTCATCATCAGTTACGAGAGCACCATCCTTATTCATTATTCAATGAAGATTCCCTTTACGTACCAGCGGTTTTGTATGGGTGTGAAACGTGGTGGTTGAATGCCAGGTCCAGGAAGATGGAAGTATTTGAGATGAAGGTGTTGAGAGCGGTTTGTGGGCGGTTAGCAGAAGTGAGAGGAATAAGGGAATAGGGTGGTTGAGGGGAGATAGTGATTGGAGGATATGGGTTAGGTGGGAAGAGCGGAGAGTGGAATTGCTAAGGATGGATGGGCATCTAGTGAGAATGGAGAAACAGAGAGTTGTTAGGAGAGTTTGGGAGGGCGGAGGGGATAGGAAGGAGAGGAAGGGGGAGACCAAGAAGGAGGTGGATGGATGGAATAAAGGAGATTGCGTGGAGGGAGGGAGGGATGAGGGAGGAAGAGGGTAGGGTGCTGGCGAGGGATAGAGTGGGGTGGAGGAGGTGGTGAGGGGCGAGATGAAGGAGGGTTTGTGAATGAGAGAGGCTGTACGTACAACTACCCCGCTCAAGCGGGAAAAAAAGTGTAAGTAAAATAATAAATAATAATAATATATTATTATATATATAGTATATTATATATATTATATAGTATATAATATATATATATATATATATATATATATATTTTACTATATATCTTATATTATATATAGTATATATATTATATTATTTAAAGGATTTTTTAGCTTGACGGGGTGGTCAATTGGGCTATCAACATTCGAAAGAAAGTCGAACAAAATTGTAAACGAACTAAAAAGTAATTGGAGAAAAAATAACGCGAAACTTATTCGGAGCGTTACTGGAAAGAAAAAAGTAACGAGCCGTTATCTCCGTTACTCAAAAAACTTTAGTCCGTTAGTAAACGGAAATAACGGAGTAACGGATACGTGCCACCTCTGTAGTATATTATATATATAATATATAAAAATCGTCGTGTAATCGTGAGATATACAGCATCTGTGATATCATCAAATACGGCTGATATACTAACCGAGCTAGCCAACGCACGACTAGACATAGCTCATATAGAGACTAATGTGCATCCCAATCCTCTATATCACCAAATAAAAATATAGCTCATACGTATAGTATATATATATATAATATATTATATATATAATATATATTATATATATATATATATAGTATATATTATATATATCAAATGATAAATATTATTTTCAATTTTTACCTTGACGAACTTAATTAGAAAATTAAGGCAATTTTTACCTTTTTAAGCTCTTCATCCCATCCGGCGATTCTCTCACTCAGAGATCCTTTTTATAGTTCCTTAATCTCATTCTTACGTTCACAGTAAACTTTGGGTCCTGAGCTTGTTTGGGCAAGAGCAACCAGATCGATTTTTCCTTGTGGAATACTAAAAGTTCAAGGGACAGACCACTGTCTTTCCTTTACGGCATGGTAGCCCTTGCAGAGAGAAAATGGTAACGGTTCACTCTGTTCGAGGGATAAAATTTGGAGTAAAGCTATTAAAAGTTAAGATGTATATTTAGTTCCCTTTTTGGAATAACAGATTATGAAGTACGATAAATCAATAAATAAATAAAATAATAAATAAAAAAAAAATAACTAATAATATTAATTTTATGATATTCTTCTAATTTTTATGCAACATATTAAAAAAAAAAAGACATAAACGCTAGCAAATATTCACAAGCTCACACGCACACACACATATATATATAATATATAATATTATATAGTATATATAATATACTATATCATATATATATATATATATATATATTATATATATATATATATATATATATATATATATATAAATATTATATATATATATTATATAATTATTAATATATATTATATATATATAATATATATTAGTAATATAATATATATATATTATATTATATATAATATTATATATATATATATTATATATATATATATTATATATTATATATAATATATATTAATTAAATTTTAATTAATAAATACAAAAGTAACATACTATGCTAAGGAAAGGTTGTTTAACTCACGATGACATCCAAAAATTACTGACTTTAATTTCGTAAATAATTATTGCATAAACAACGTTTTTACAACTCACAGATTATATAGAAGTTAATATTCGAGCTGTTAAGAGTAACCGAACCGAAAAGCATTTCAAAAGTGGGTTGTCTTGAAACCAACCATTCATTTAGATGATCCATCGCCTTCTCCTCTTCTCCCTTGCACAACTGAAATCATTCGGCAAGATCGTGTAAATGAGGCTGCTTCTTAATTCTCGTCCAAAGTTGATATTTGAGATCCACCCCAATGGAGCATCTGATCCAATTGGTTTCAGTTCTCTCTGTCAGAGAGATAAAAAAAAAAGAATTATTTAGGTCTACGGCAATTGTTTTGATTGATTCCCTTCATTTAAGAAATAGGCTCTATTTTTGTCTGATTCTTCAGTTAACAAACAAAATATGCTTTATTTGTTAAATGATTTTAGATCATCTCTTAAAAATGCTGCAAGGTCTACTGTTAAAATGCGGGACGAACAAAACTTTCGTTTAAACACAACATTCAAAATGTTTGCTCATACAATATTTAGTAGAACTAGGTATACGAAAGAACTATCCCAAACGAGATATAATGCACACTATGCTCCATGCATAGATCATCCGTATTTACATATAAAATAGTGTATATAGTGATGCTCTACCTGAACAGTTAAAATGATTATACTCGAAGTCAATAGAACCTCTCTCGCAACGTCCCAGAGTATCTCTCTCTCGTCCCAAGCTAGTAGCCGGAAGTCATTCCGTAGAAGTGTATAAGCGACGTATGAATGATGTGTTACACCTCTCCTTGTGTTCTCTCAACTCTACCACTCTCAACGTCTCTCATCTTAGGCTGAAGATGATACGCTGCACGGTTTAGATCCATGCCTTTACATTGTGCCCCATACTGTGGAAGTACTTGATGTTTTTCTTCGCCAGAAATTCTGTAATTGAGAGCGCATGGGATGGCGCGTTATCGTGGTGCTGCACCCAATCGTGTCCCAATTGTCTGTGATTCGCTGAACTCGTTTTGGAAGTCGTTCCAAGACATCTTTGTAAAAGACTGATTAACTGTCTGTCCGAGAGGTACAATATCCTTTGTGCACAATACCACGGCTGTCGGAAAAAACAAAATCAGTGTTTTCACATTGGACTTGCTCATACATGCTTTCTTCGGACGAGGAGGATTTTTTGCGACGTGCCATTCCTCACTTTCCCGTTTGGGTTTCACGCGATCTGTACTCAAAAACCACATGATTCATATGCCTGTAAAACAATCCAAAAAATACATAAGAGAGCTCATTTCGAGGTTTCAAATAACTTTCTTTGGTATCTAAATTTTGACCCTGTTAGCTTTATTTGTGCTTACGCAAACGCAGAATCGCTCTCTCGTGCAATTCTGTGTGTCTTCATTTTGCAATGATAGTATGGTTCTTAAAAATCTTATTTGAACTCTCTATATCACTCACCGTTTCTTCTGCAAAGTCCACTTACTAAAAGCTCTTAATATACAGATCTCAGACCATCGTAGTTCAGGTCCTCTCTATAAGCCGCATATAAGCTTCTACTTCGCTCGTTAGTACAATAACAAAGCGAGAATATCATTTGCTCCTTCTCTCTATATAGAAAGCTTCAAAACCCAAGAACCATCTCTCCTCTCACTAAGAGTAGCATTGTGCCCTTCATATTGAGCTTAGTTCAAATACAAAGAAATTGATTTAACGTCTAGATCATTGTAACTATTAGCATGATAATTAGATGTTAGAATGTTTTGACTAAGGTGTGTGGGTGTCCGAATTAATTACATCTGTTACTTCCCTCAGAAAAAAACATAACTTGAAGGTGGTAGTGTATAGACCGGCCTGTTTAATTGTATATCACTCTAGTGGTTAGTTGAACAAAAAAAATCTGATCAAGTGTGAGATGTATCTAGTGCTATTGCTCTCAGAATACTATTATTAATAGATGATGCAGGATGGTGTGTCATGGGTATAGATTAACGGTGGTATGTGATATGTAGTCCTGGAGGGTGTAACTAGTTTATCTGATATCATCTTGCGCTGTAGTCGCCGCAGTAAGGTAGGTCTTCATACTGCTTAGTTCGGTTTCACTTGTGATATGAAACTTCGGTTAGATATACTTAATTGTTTGGAAGATGGCATTATAGAGTATATATAGTATGTGTAGTTGTATATATCTATAATATATTATATATTTATAGAGTGTATTACTAGTATATTATTGATAAGATATATTGAAATTATGTAAGATTTCTGGTATATAATTATATAGTATATATATATATATATAGGAACCTTAAGTAATACATTGGTTCTTCAAAGAGTATATAAGGTTTGAGTTATTGGAATAGGTGCAAAAATAGCAAAATTATAATTTAAATAAATTACAATTTATATAAAAAAGGAACTTATTTTTTAAATTTTTTGGTAGCTTCAAATTGATTTATTTTTCAATTTCATAATTTATTTAATTTTTTCTGGTGAGTGATTTTGATTTCCGACGTTAATATTATATACTCCGTCATACGCGAATCACCACGTGAAATACGCCGGTGAGATATAGACTACTGATGCTCTAGTATATCAAGTTGTACGTAATCGTATATACTAGCGCTTAAACCGCAATATGTTTAATATATAGGTTTAAATAGTATACTATATATTATATATATTATATATTAATTATATATATATAATTATAATATATATTTATATATTAGAATAGTCATTTAAGTGAGGGAGTATGTTTATTATATAATAATATATATATAATATATATATATATATATATATATATATATATATATATATATATATATATATATATTATATATATATATATATGTATATATATATACTACAAGTTTAATATATATATATATATATTAGTGATATATTATATATATTATATATATATATAGTAATATCATACTATATTCCTAGTATATAATTAGGTTTATTATTACGGGTAAGTATAATAGTATAGTATATTATAGATGTCAGATTTTTTTAAGTGCTAACAGTATGTAGCTAGAGTAACGGCAGGTCCTACAGTAAAACAATTATATATTTGAATCAGCCGAAAATTCTAAGGATGGGATTTTAACTTTTTTTTTTTTTTTTTTTTTGGGGGGGGAAGTTATATTTTTTTTATTTTACCTATAAGGAATACTCCTAGGTAAACCGCAAGATGTGCAGGAGTCGGGGTTCTCTCGGCCTCCCGGTGGACGACGGGGGTACTAAATCCTCCCCTTCCGGGTGATGTTTCTCCGGAATCCCCCGCAGTCTTTGTCTTTGGGTGTCGCGGGGGTTCCTCGACGCATCCCTCCGGGTATGAAACATCCCCCCCTCTGTCCCCCGTCGGCTCGAGCCCCCTAAAAAAAACTAAAATTTTCCAAAAAAAAAATTTAAAATCAATAAATTAACAAAATTTTAGGCGGGCTCGAAGCGCGACGGGTCAAGGGTCAGATGTCGCGCTAAGTACCCGGCAGCGTCTGGTCGATGCGATCTCGGAACACCGCGTTACAACCCTCAGCGGGGGTTCCGGATCACCCTCGCACCATCAGAGAAGAGGTTAATCAGGTCGCGCGTGGCGGCACCCGGGAGGCCGGAAGAGATATAGCCTCTCTCTCGGTATATACTCCGCTCTATCGCTGCTCTCGTCTTTAGTTAACAAACTACTCCAATACGTATACCAATATAGAGAAATGTGAGTACCTCATACACATAGCATTTATTCGGATAGAACTTCCAAATTGCTCATATATATGATATATATATAGATATGGGACTCCTCTCTTCCTCTGCTTGTGAGCCATTAGGAAAATCTGACCATCCTATATGTATTATATATATGTAAGGGATTAGTATATATACTACTTATAATATCTTATTATATTATATATATATATATTAAATATATATATGTATATATAGTATATATTATATATATATATTTACGTAGAAATAAACTAAAAAATTAAAATTTAAAATGAGAAGTGTGAGGAAAATAAAATGCAAAATAGTGGTGTCTAGCAGACAATATAAAAAAAAGTAAGTTCCGCACCTGTACTTATCGTCCAAGAGAGTCGCGATATTATAATCTCTACGTTATGTGTCTATAAATTTATAGAATTACCAACTCCTCGTGGCACGTTATCTACCGGTGAGTGCACTTTGAGGACCCCACAGCGTCTCTTTCATACACATTAAGGATCCGCAATATGACATAATACTCTGCGGAATACTCTATAGAGACTCTTATATATTATATATATATATAATATATATATATATATGTACGATATCGCCACGCGCCTGCGTGGAGAGCCTGGGCATGACTTTGGACGTCCTAATCCCTCCTATAAGACATCTATATCCCGATATAAATACTCTATCGCTGACTACTATACCAGCTTAACCGCGATAAATAATTGTGTGAGTGATAGAATGTGTATATATATATATATAGAATATATATATATATATATATACTACTATATATATATATTATATATTATATTATAATCGATACTTATATATATGTTTTATATAATATATATATATATATTATATATATATATTATATATATATTATATATAGGTCACCTTAAGTAAACCATGCTCTTCAAAAATAATAGTATTGGAAAGGTTCGGTAATTAATTTATAGCAAAAATTAATTAAAAATTCGATTTGCTTTTATTTTAGGTAAAGAAATTTTCTTTTTTGAGCTTAAAATTGATTTATTTTCCAATTCATTTTTATTTTATTTTTCTCTAGTTTATTATATATATATATTATATATATAATATATATATATACTATTAAATATAATATATATATATTAGTATATATGATATATATATATATATATTTATATAGTATATTATATATATATATATATATAATTTATATATATAATATAATATATGTATATATATATATATATAAATATATACTATATATTATATTATATAATATATATATATATATAGTCTATATATATTATATATAATATATATTATATATATATATAAATATATATATATATATATTATATTATTATTATATATATATATATATATAGATTGTCAGATTTTTTTAATGCTCACGGTATGTAGCTAGAGAACGGCAGGTTCTACAGTAAAACAAATTATATATTTGGAAACAGCCGAAAATTCTAAGATGGATTTTAACTTTTTTTTTTTCTTTTTTTTTTTTTGAAGTTAATTTTTTTTTTTTTTAACTAAAGGAATACCCAGGGTAACCGCAAAGATGGCAGAGTCGGGGTCTCTCGGCCTCCCGGTATTCGACAGAGTAGGGGGACTAGCGCGCTCGGCGATTGTCTCCTCCCCCTCGCTCCTCCTGTACGCGATCGCGGGGCGTTCCTCCGACTTTCGCGCTCCTCTCGCGCGTTAGCGAAAGCGAGATACTCTGTCCCTCGCTCAGCGTCTCGTAGCTGGTAACACAAAAGCTTTGTTTGTCTTTTCTGTGACATATGTTCTCTCTTATATTCTGTTCTCACTCTGCGCGCTCTCGAGTCTATCAGCGACAGGCGTCGGACAGAGGTCAGAGAGAGATAGGTTACGGAGAAGGGTTCCTATCTATCGGGTCCGAAAGAACCCTAACCTCGCAAGAGCGCGTACAAAGGACCAAAGAGGGGGGTCCGGAGGACCATCCCCGAAGAGGGGGATTTAGTCCCCGTTCGTCCCAACCGGAGCGGGGACCCCGACTCCTGCCATCTCTCTTGCGGTTTACCCTAGGGTATTTCTTTATTAAAAAAAAAAAATTACTTTCAAAAAAAAAAAAAAAAAAAAAAAAAAAGTTAAATCCCATCTCTAGAATTTTCGGCTGATTCCATATATGAATTTGTTACTTGATGTGACCTGCCGATATCTCTGCGATAATTATACTCCCGAGCAATAATATCCATACGTGGCATTCGACTACATAAGAATTACGTATCACTAATCCCTTATATGGCTATACTATATAGCACTCACGGCTCAACTCGGGCATGACGGTGATCTTATAGTACGTTATAGCTTACTTATAGACAGTAAACATTGCGGTGAGTAATATGACTGTTTCAGTACTCTTATAGATATAGGTACTCTATCTCATATATATTATATATAATATATATATAATATATATAGTATATATATATATATTAGTATAAACTAAAAAATTAAATAAAATGAATTGGAAAATAAATCAATTTGAGAAGCTCCAAAAATAAAAAAAAAGTAAGCTTTTTATAGCAAATGAAATTTTTAATTTTAATTTTGCTATAAAAATTTATTACCAACCTTTCCAATACAAAATTATTTTGAGGTAGCATGGTTTACTAAGGTCTATATATAATATATATATTATATATATAATATTTATATAATATATATATATATATATTAATATATATAATATATATTATTATATTATATAATATATAATATATATATATTATATATATATATAGATATATATAATAATATATATATATTAAGGTTTAAGATAAAAAGAGTAAACTATGACCAAATTTTTAGCCACCAATCAGTCTGACGAAGAGATTAAGGTTATGAAGTTATGACCGAGTAAGTAAATGTTGACTAGGAATAGAGTATGAAAGAGAGGAAGAGAATTAAAATTGACATGATTATATAATTTCTGCTTTATGAGATTCCTATATAGAAAGAAAACTCCAAAATGAAAAATGTTTCCGAGTTCCAATATGAATTCAGATCTTGACTGAAGTTAGCTCTGATATATCAGGTGCAATTGAAAATGTCTGCTTCCAGTTTGCACACTTATTCTACACTATTTATTTAGATTCTTTAAGTTACTGTTATCCTGTCCATCTTACACTGCTTGCTTACATGGTTCTTTATTGAGGCCCACTTTGTTACTTTGAAGGTGGTGGCGTGGGAAAACCTTTTTGAAAACAGTAAGTACTATTCATGCCTCTCCTCGTACCATCTCTGTATCTCTCAGAAATATATAGAGATATAAGAGATAAACACAACATTGCTCGAATCCCAATTACATCAATCAGAAACGTCTCTATACCTCTCATACGTTACTGATATCCTGGTCTCACTCCTTTTAATAAATACAATACACAATGATAGTCTTAAATAGACCATTACCCGCACTGCATACTACATAACTCAATCAATATACAATTATTATTATATTATAATTATTATAATGATTATTATTATATATTTATTATTTATTATTATTATTATTTATTATTTATTATTATTATTATTATTGTTATTATTATTATTTTATTATTATTATTATTATTTATTATTATATTATTATTATTATTATTACGTATTATAATTATAGCAAGACAAAAGGCCAAAGTTCGCTAATCATGCATTGTATGTGTAATTACAATTCATGACTGCATGGATCCTTTGGAAAAATCTGATTGGAAATTCTTTGTTCTTGTGTGATTAAAGAGGCAACACCGAAAAGGAAAATAAAGTTTCGTCCTACATTTATCGAAAATTAATATTAATATATATATAATATATAATATATATATATATATATATATATATATATATATATATAATAATATATATATATATATATATATATATTATATATATATATATATATTATATATATTATATGTGTATTTTATACCGTATAATATATATATATAATATATATAATATATTATATATATATATTTATATATTGTATATATTATATATATATATTTATATTTATATAAGTGAGTGTATATTATATTATAATATATATATGTTTTATATTATTATATGAATTTTTATATCGAACTTATTCTCAATTTAACCCTTGAAAGCGAGGTGAAATTTTCAATAGACAAATTAAGATCTGTCTCTAAGAACGTCTAGCATGTTATCGTCGTCCTAATCGAAGCAAGAGCCGAAAGCTTCACTCAGAAAAACAGCGTCGCACATAGATATCACGTCCACACTCTCCGCCTTATATGACAATAACGTATAACGTCTTCTGAGTAACAAAGTAAATAAATTAGTTATAATATTCGGCAGTTTATTGCAGCATATAAAAATATAAGAGCCATTGAATATTAATAAATATTATTCTCTCTCTCTCTTCTCTCTCGTCTCTGCTCTCTCTCTCTCTCTCTCTCTCTCTTCTCTCTCTGCTCTCTCTCTCTTCTCTCTCTCTCTCTCTTCTCTCTCCTTTCTCTTCTCTCTCTCTCTCTCTCTCTCTCCAGAAAAATACTTTATTTTTGTAATTTTAATCTGGTTACTTCATTCTGCTTTGGTCTCTTACTCCCTTTTCGTTGTTTCAACATGTGCTGCTGGTTTCCGTTCACGATCATCAGCATCCCAAAGTTAGCATTTGACAGAGTGGCTCTCATGGCCCTAATATTTTTCTTGGCTATGGAGACAGTGAGTCAACTGCAGCACTGGACGGGATTGACATTTTAGTTGTTGATCAGGTGAATCAAAGCTTGTTTACACAGGAAGGAGACATCAATTAGTGTATCCTTCTAGTGTAAGTGTATCCTCCAGCTATTTCCTCACAAATTTCGATGATTTTTACTTCAGTGACCTGTGATTATAGCTCTCCTGGGGCTGAGTGATGCTGCTTAAGAAGTCACCATCTTCATCCTAATCCTAATTGCCTGTGGTGCTCCTACCCTCCTCAATTACCTCCCTCACGGACGTCTACAGAGAGGTCTCCAAGGCCATTTTTTGTTACAATTTTACCTATATTGACAGATTTTTTTAAGCACAATATTTTAAAAATATTTGTCCCAATTGTGACGTAACAACATCGAAAGAGCCTTGTATATTAAGAAGTGCTGCTGCTGCGTCTTACCAAACAATCTTGTATTTACACGTAGTTTAGACGAAGCATCTACTGACTATCTGGGACAGATATGTTTCCCACATATAAACAAACACATAAAAATTTTGAATTAGAGAATTTGAAATTAGTGAAAGGTATTTGATGCGTTAGCTGTTTTCAAAGTTAGCGAAATCGCTAATCCGCTAAAGGAAAAGTTGGCATATACAATCTTCTGACCTTCTGCCTCTATAACGTGTCCCATCCCGCTCCTATTTAGTTGCCTCTCTTTCTAGTATATAATCCCGACGTAGTGACATGGAACCTACGTATGAGCGTGCAGGCCTAATTATGATGTACTTATATATATATTCAGCCCTATCGAGGAGCCCTCTTATATTATATATATATATATTATGAATACTCCCTCTAATCACGTAACTCATGAGTCTAACAGTCCTTCTCAGTAAGTATAATCACACTAAATCGTGAATTATGTGATCGTGCGGCGTCCAAAAATCGGACGCCCGGAGGATTTCTTTGACGGAAAACCTAAAAAAATTGCCAATCGGTGTGACAAAGGCAATTGTCAAAGTTTCAGCTCGATCGGATAAAGGTAAAGAATATAGACTATCATCAGTCCTAAAATATCTAAAAAAACCTCTATTTTTTATTAAAAAATCAGAGGGTGCTTCCACTCCTCCTCTCTCTCCCCACTGATCGCGGATACTCCTACGATTATTCTATGCTGGATTAACGACGAGAGTGTCATGGTTAATAGATATTATTATCGATACACACGCTTATGTTGACAAAGTCTTACAGATCGGAAGAGTATTTTGTGCTTTTTCGAAGAACCGGACCCAGAAAATCTTACTTTTTCAATACAAAATTACAATTGTAAAAATTCGCCTATGCGTATAAAAGTGATAAAATTTACTTTTAAACCATGTTTTTTTGTTGTTGTCGTGTAGATTTCTTTGCATTCAAAACAATCAAAGTAATGTTTAATTTATGTTTTTTAATATATATTTTTTTTAAAAATATTATATTATATATAATATTATTATTAAATATTATTTATTAAATATTTCGTTCTCTACAGCTACAAGTGAGTGGAAGCTTCGAGGCAGAAAGACAGATTTTTTGATTGGATATATGTCCATCAAATT
>JABUQX010068765.1:17500-22325 GCA_015478945.1 Trachelipus rathkii | reverse complement strand
GAGGGATCCTGTAATTCCTTTTTAATCAGTCTTTTCCTTTGAGGAGGGATCCTGTAATTCCTTTTTAATCAGTCTTTTCCTTTGAGGAGGGATCCTGTAATTCCTTTTTAATCAGTCTTTTCCTTTGAGGAGGGATCCTGTAATTCCTTTTTAATCAGTCTTTTCCTTTGAGGAGGGATCCTGTAATTCCTTTTTAATCAGTCTTTTCCTTTGAGGAGGGATCCTGTAATTCCTTTTTAATCAGTCTTTTCCTTTGAGGAGGGATCCTGTAATTCCTTTTTAATCAGTCTTTTCCTTTGAGGAGGGATCCTGTAATTCCTTTTTAATCAGTCTTTTCCTTTGAGGAGGGATCCTGTAATTCCTTTTTAATCAGTCTTTTCCTTTGAGGAGGGATCCTGTAATTCCTTTTTAATCACTTTTTCTTTTGAGGAGGGATCCTGTAATTCCTTTTTAATCAGTCTTTTCCTTTGAGGAGGGATCCTGTAATTCCTTTTTAATCATCTTTCGTAAAAGTCATAACCGACAATGATTATTTATTCGTCGTAAATGCTATACAAAAGTCGATCCGTACCACAATAATATATATATACTTATATATATATATCTATATATATATATATATATTATATATATATATATATATATATATATATATTTATATTATATATATTAATATATATATGATATATATATATATATATATATATATATATTAATATATATATATATATATATATATATAGTTATATAAGATTATAATATATATATATAGTATATATGGTAAAAAGTTACTTAACCGACAACGTTAATATTGTAAATTATTGAAGGTAGTGTATATCAAACGAAAGTTTAAATAAAAAATTTAAAACATTTTATTTAAAAAAACCAGCAATTGTAAAAGAATTTTTTTTTTTTTGCGCATTTGTGTTTCGAGTCTTGGTTCGTGCGCGAGTTCAGATTCGAATAAATGGAGATGAACGTAGGCCGCGAGAGAAGCTTCCGTTCCACACTTGGACTCCACCCCTTCCCCAAATTCCTACATCGTGTCCCACGTTTCCCCAATATTTCTCTTTCAATGTTTTAAATTGATTAGACTATTGCGAACACATACAAACAAACTACATAAACATCTACACATAACTATATATATATATAAATATAGTATATATATATATATGGGGTATATTAGTAGTTTATATATATTATATATATAGTATATATATAATATATAATATAGTAATGTAACGTAAGCTAACGTAACGTACACGACGTAACGTAACGTAACGTAACGTAACGTAACGTAACGTAACGTAACGTAACATAACCCTAACATACCCTAACCTAACCTAACCTAACCTACCTAAACCTAACCTCTTACCTAACCCCTTATTTTTGTGCCCCCTTAGAAACATTCTATTGATTATCATGAGAGGCTACCTGAATTTTTATTTTTTTTCGATCCGACCCCCGTTCGTGTCTCCGCTTAAGTAACTTTGTTCATATAATATATAATATATAATATATATATTATATATATATAATATATATATATAACTATAATATATATATATATAATATTTATATTATATATATATGGGCGTAGTACCAGGGCGGGGCACATTGCCCCCGCTAACATTCTTGGCGAAATAAAAAATTGAACCTTAACATGTTACCAACGACTTTTTTTAAGGTTTTTATTAGTATAAAAACGAAAAAAAGATACATCAACATTAGATAATGAATAGTAATTATTAATCTACTAACGTATGTATCAATAGCTTTTTCTAAAAGTTTTAATGTTTTTCCGTTTTTCATATTGCTTGAGTCACTAGCTGGTGCTTTTATTACAGCTAGCTTCTTCTGACAGTATTCTCCGCTAGAACTCTCAGATAGCATTTGGCGGCTGCCAAAGCTTCTAAATCAATCACGGAACGCGTACTCGCTGATATTCAGCTGCAGACAGCAAATCAAAAAGCAATTGCAAAAAATAAAAGAAATATTACGGCAATTTTGAAGACCATAATTTTCTTGGGAACCAAAGACTTACCTTTAAGAGGTATAGGCATGCATGAGGGAATTTTTGAAGCCCTAATTAAACTTCGAATAGAGAGTGGTAATGTGGAATTGAAAGAACATATTCAAGGACAGATGAATGCTGTCTGAACGTCTCCGATGATTCAAAATGAACTTATCAATTTGTATGGAATTATAATAGAAAAACATGATTGTCGCTTATGCCAAAAAATTTGATGTCTATATATTGGCCAATGAAACTGCTGATTTGTTAGGCAATGAACAATTATCTATAGGATAGGTTATAACTAAGACTTGAAAAAATGAGCTGTTCGAGAAAAGAATTTCTGGGTTTGAATTCTTGAAAGGCATGGATCGAAAAACCTTTGCCAAAAAACGATGAATTGTTTTGTAGAAAAAGGTTTGGATCCGAGTCTATGCGTTGGTCAGGGGTACGACGGGTGCGCATCAATGACAGGGAAAGAAACATGGAGTTGTAAAAGAAACTGCGTGGAAAATGAGAAAAGGATTATATTTTGCATGTGTTAAGCCATCGGCAAATTTGGCACTAATGACCTAAACACGTCTTCCGAAATATCGAAAATACACAAAAAAAGACAAACGCGAATAAAAGAAAATACATTTGCCAACTTACTTAAACTTTGTGAAACGTTGGACTCAAGAAAAACATCATTAGTATTGCATTTTCCATACAAATATGATAAAAATCGTTGAAGGGTTAGAAAAATTGTCAAAGGAAGGCAACAATCAAACAAGAAAAACAGCTTTTCTATTATAATATTCGGCAACAAGACCCAACTTCATTATTACCTCTTCCGTAAAAGCCAAATATTTTGCTTTAGTTGAATCAGTGGTTAACATTAATCAAACAAAAAATATTGACCCTATGCAGTGCTCTGATCATGTCCAAAGAATTCTGAAAACCTGCTGAATCAAATAATTGCCAAGGCCCCCTAAAGTCCAAATCCTGCATACACACACACCACACAACACACACACACCACACACACACGACACACACACACCACAACACACACACACCACACACAATAATCCACACACACACACACGACACACACACACACACACACACATATAATATTATATATATATATATATATATATATATATATTATAATATACTATATATATATATATATATATATATATAATATATATATATATTATATATAATATAATATTAGATATATAGGCACAAGTATAGCTACAGCTTTTATCTAAAGTAAGCTTTTTAATAACTTAATATAAGATTGAAAGTAAATGTAAAAAATAATCTTAAAAATTACAAATTTGGACATATTTGAAACATTCAAATAAAAAATAGTAAGCTATTTGTAGATCTTCTTTACGCTGCGGAAGAAAATTTTTACCGACTAAAAAACCAATGAAAGAAATTATAATTCAGCAGTGCTAATGTGGAACTTCTTTGAGTAAGTGTTTGTTGGTTTGTCTCGAAGAATGCAGTGGAATATAAAAAATGATATAATTATTAGCGTTTATTACAAATAAAATATGATATTAAATGAAAAAAGGTATAAAAAAGAGTGTAATAAAAAGTTCAATTATAAGTTTGTTTATAAATTGTTATAAGTATGGGTAATTAAATTGTTAGGAAATGTTTGCCTCTCCAGTCTTACGGCCCCCGCGTATATTGAAAACAAGAGAAATTAAGGAAATTTTATTTTTTGTCTACTAATTGACATCTTTTTATTGACTTGTTTAACCAAAAAAGAATATACTGGTATCGCTATGGAACATTAATAAAATTTTCCGAGTTTAGCTTTTTATTTAGGTGTTCTATATATATATATATATAAGTATATTATTTATTATAATATAATATATAATTATATATATATATATATTATATAATATATATATATGATATATATAATATATATATGATATATATATATATATATATATTATATAATTATATATTATATAATAATTAATATATATATTATTTTAAAGGTATTACACGGCAATTATGGTGGCCTCAGCCGACGGGGAACAGAGAGGACGTTTTCATGCCTCGTAGGGAGGCGGAGAAACCCCCCTACACCCAAAATACCAGAAGAGCGGGGGTTCCGGAGAACCCTTACTGGAGGTGGGGGAAAATAATCCTTAACCCTGTCGTTCCCCGGAATCCCGAGAGACCCCGGACTCCTGGCCAATCTTCTTGCAAGTTTACCCTTTGGAATTCTGTTAGTTAATATATAAATATATATATATATAATAATATATAAATATATATATATAGTATATATAATATATATATATATATAATATATATATATATAATATTATATATATATATGTAAACTAAACCTAAATTAGCAAATCCCATCCTAGAAAGTCTATTTATCGTCCATTAGAAAGAGAATACCCTTTACTAATTTTTTGGCTGGTACGAGACCGTTACTAAAGGTCTCCTAAATAAACTTTTCTCCATATATATTATATATATATATATATATATATAATATAATAATATATATATATACTATATATATATAATATATATATAATATATATATGATGTATTATATATAGATATATGATATATAGTATATATAGATATAATATTAATATATATATAAATATATATATATATATATATATATAATATATATATATATATTCACTAAACCTTGCCCCCCTAAATGAAATCTTGCCTACGCAAATAATATTTTTTTAAAAATTAATATAAATTATATATATAATATAATATATATATATATATATATAATATATATATATATATATA
>JABUQX010068765.1:10000-12500 GCA_015478945.1 Trachelipus rathkii | reverse complement strand
GCCCCAAAAATTTCGAGGGAGGGGGAGTAACGCCTTCTTTAGGCCCCCTAAATCACTGTTTTGCAGTATTTTCAACGAAATGACGGGAAGCTTGCTTGATGTTATTTGCCAGGGTGGAGGGGGTCTGTAGCCCCCTTTTTAGCCGCCACTGGATTATGCCCAGTGTAATTAGTAAGTTTTTGGTTTATTCATTTATTATAGTTAACCAACGAGACTTTCATTTGAAAAAAAAACACCTATGTCTTGTGAACTAAATCGAGCTGCATGTAGACAAGGTGCGAATTTTAAGAAACATTGTAACATTTTAGCAGTCTTAAAATTATCTCTTATCAAAAAATTTGAGCTTTAGAACTTTCTATGATTGCCATTTCTCTTGAATGGAAAACACAATTCTCCATTAATTATAATATACAAGAGCAAGCTGAAACGAGAACAAAATACACAATTGTAAAAATAAATTTACATTACTTTAACATTAAATATTTAAAATCTTGTTATCGAAAAAAAATGGCTTTCTTTAATAAAAAAACTTTTCCATTTGCATGGGAATTTATATATATATATATATATATTATATATATATATATATATATAATATATATATATATATAATATATATATATAATATATATATTATATATATAATTATATATATATATATATATATTATAATATATATATATAATATAAATATATATATATATATAATATATAATATATATAATATATATTACAGAGATGGCCAGACGCTGTACATGTACGGTTACATGTATTTCGGGCATACTTTTATGTACCGAATACCGGTATTTGAGATTCATTTTTGAAATACCGATGTAACGGCAAGTAGCAATCAAATTTTTGTGTACCGGTACCAAAAACGATTTTTTGGATTATCATGCCATGCTTTGTTATAGGAATAGTTTTTTTTTTAAAATGTTAATTTTTTTTGATTACCAAAATATTGATAATAATTATTTATTCTTATGTAAAACTTCTGCTTCTTAAATTATTATATGAAAAAGCAGGCCCCAAATATCATATTAATAACTAGACGAATTATCAAATTTATAAGACACCAGCATTTACACTGATTCATTGAAACTTTATAAAGAAATGTTGTAAATGATTCGTAGTGAACGAAAGTTAAAAATAAATTTAGAAATGAGCCTGAAAAAAATTATAAAGTCTCCAAAATGGACTAATACTGCCAGTGCCTCAATTTGTTAAAAAAATTATATGCTTATATATACTTATGTTACTAAAAATATATTTTTATATTTCCAGCACTTCACGGAGTTTGGTACGTGAGGAAGCTCCCTGTAGACTATGCATTCATTTACCGTGTTCTATGTGCCATCTAAAGTTGCTATAAATGCTATTTATTAATGCTCTAGAATTTTTACTGATTTTTTTAAATTCAAAAAATGGACCCATTCCATATAACACAAACAGTCTCATATATAATATATATATATAATAATTATATAATTATAATATATAATATATATATATATATATATATATATATAATATATATATATATATTATAATATAGTATAATATATATAATATGATATGTGTGTGTGTGTGTTGGTGTCACGCATGGGCGTAGCAGGGGGTGACAGGGGCATTGCCCCCTTACATCCTGGCGAATAAAAAACTGATCCTGTAGATGTTTCCAAGATGACGTTTTTAAGGTTTTATTAGTAAAAAACTGTAAAAAAAAAGGATACATTAATCGAGAATACTGAAAGGACGTAATTACTAATTACTAACATATTATAAACATACATTTTTTAAAAAGTTTAATGTGTTTTCGTTTTCATATTTTCTTGAAGTCAACTAGCTGTGCTTTTATTCAGCTAACTTCTTCAGAGAGTATTCTCCGCTGGAACTCTCAGTATGTCTATTGTCGATAGCATTTGGCGGCTGATAAAGCTGCTATATATATATATAGTATAGATATAGTATATATATATATATATAATATATATATATAATATATATATATATATATATATATATATATAAAATATAATATATATATGATATATATATATATATATATATATAGTAGTATATAAATATATATATATATAATAATATATATATATATAATTATATATATATATATATATAATATAATATATATATATATATATATTATATATATATATATAATATATATATATATATATATATATATATAAATATATATATATATATCACTCAACCTTTGCCCCCCCTAAATGAAATCCTGCCTACGCCCATGTATGTGTTTGTGTGTGCCGCGTGTTGTTTCGGTCTTGACTAATGTGGCAAATACGGAATATTCCTAATTGTGTCAATTATTTAGAAATTGTAGGAGTAAAAAGGTTTCAGAATGCGAATCTGCTCATGAACCTTCGTATTTTCAATAAAACCGTGGATTTCCGATAATTAAATTGCATTTATAAATGGGGGGCCAAAAGGAAAATTATTTTTAGTTCATAGAGACAGT
>JABUQX010068765.1:0-5000 GCA_015478945.1 Trachelipus rathkii | reverse complement strand
ATATATATATATATAAATATATATAATATATATATATATATATATATATATATATTATATAATATATTATATATATATATATATATATATATATATATATATATATATATATATATATATATATATATTTCTTTACCTTCCCTTTTTCTCTTTTTTTTTTTTTTGTCTCCTTTCTCCCGTGTTCATAAAATTTCGTTTTCTTCGATAGAACAACAGCCGCCATTTCTCCTCAAGAAGCTTTTCAATTCTTTCGTGAAAAACTGCCAAGCTCAGTGTAATCTCAGAAACAGTTTACCAAATCCTTTTCACATTTGTTTATGAAGCACCGCTGACTTCTTTTATATTATTTTGTGCTATTGAAACTTTCGTTACAACATTTTTCCCCTCGATTGTTAGCAAGGTACGTTAATTGCTAAACCTAGTTCTTGTGTATCATATTGAATCTCGTGTATCTAAATAATTCTATTTTGTGCTGCATGCTTATATTAATGAAAAATATTCCATATAAAATAATCTTTATTATACATTATATTTATTTACATTTAAATAACCTTTTTATAAATTATTGGCTATTCTAAAAGACTTATGTTCAAAATTTTTATATATTTTATGTAATAGTTTCCCTTAAAACAAAATGTCAAATATAAACAGAAAACTGAATTCTCATGCATAACTTTAATATTTATTTTCCACAATGTAATTATATTATTAATTATTATTATTATTTTATTATTATTTTTATTATTATTATTATTATTATTATTATTATTATTATTATTATTATTATTATTATTATTATTATTGTTAATTGTTTTCCATATATTAATTATGTATATTGTTTCAATATAGATTATGACCTCTGACCAAAGTTTGTGTCATTACCTCAGCCTTCTTCCGTTACGCTCAACGTAACAGTGTTGACCTGGAGTGACTTTTGCCGTCGTCTATCCCGGCATTTCTACAACCACAAGGACACACACGGATCCACATCCTGAAGCAGAAGTTTAATTTCATAATATAAAAAAAATTAATCTATTTTACGGAACAATTTTAAAATTTTAACAGGTCGAAATCCTGCCTTTTCAATTTTAAATTACTTATTTTTAAAACATTTTGGCCCGTACAAGCGGCCGCTTATATATTTTTCTCATCCTTTGTATACCTTTTTGTAGTATTTAGTCTGTTATTTGGTCTCTGACCACCATTTTTATCATATTTAGCGTGTGCAAATCGCATCTTAAGCATATTTTTTGTTTCGTAATATTGTTTTCAAATTTTTTTTTTTTTTACAATCGTATTACATTAACATTTACAAATCATGTCCCCTCCTGACGCTGTAAATACTGAAAATATGAATGTTATATCCCAACAGCCTGCCTCAAACAGTGAATCCCCTAGTGTATATACGGGTAAGTTTGTTAACAACGATTTGGATCTCACATTTACGCTGCTCGAGCTCCAGCTCGAGTCCACGAATGAACTGGCCCGCTTTAGGGCACTCTTAAACATATTGCCTGTTCCCGTTTTACAGCGCCTAAAGGATGTTTTACCTTCCTTACATTCTCACAACCAACCCTACACCCAACTTAAAACCGAACTTTTAAACCGGCTGGGAGAAACCGATGCTGAAAAAGTAAAAAAACTTCTAACTGGAGGCTCTCTTGGTGATCGTTTACCCTCAGTCCTGTTATCTGATATGCTCAATCTCCTTGATGGTCCTCCCGTAGGTAATTGTATACATATTGTCCGCCATCTCTTCCTACAAAAACTTCCTACAGAGATGCAACTGCGTTTAGCAACGGTCGATCCCAACTGTTCACTGCAAGAACTCGCTACTTATGCAGATAGAGTTTGTAAAGCGAAACCTCTTACGACAGCAGACATACCTTCACAAGTTTCGCATATCACGGATCCCACCACTAATAATAACTTAACACCAGCGTCACTTTCGCATGTGAGTGAGTCAGTCAATGCACTTCGACACCCGTCGCACACAGAAAATTCTTACATTGTATCACAACTACAGGTGTTGCAGAACACCATCATGGATTTAACTACTAGAATGCGAGCTTTGGAAACGCGTTCCACTGCTCCTCCCCCCCTCCTCCCCTCCTTTATCCTCAACAACATATCCTCAAGTCCTCTCCTCATCCTTTTCGCAAACCCCTTCATACCCCAGCCTCCTCCAATCTTCATACCCCAGAACTCCTCCAAATGCACCAAATACTTATTCTGCATACAATTACGGTCATAACTCTCGCTCTCCTACTATGCAACGACGTTCATATCGTCGCTCACCTACTCCTTCGCGTCAGTTCGCCTCTTCTCCTGTTACTTCTCAGGCCTTGGTTCAATTTCCCTCACATAACCAGCAGGGTATTTGTAGAAATCATCAGCGTTTTGGAGATCAAACACGGTCATGTCTTAAGCCTTGCACTTTCGGGAATTTAAACTCAAACACCACTCCGTAAACACGCTCGGGGTGGTTTCAAAAGCGTCCAACTTGCTTTGTGTCTACGATCCCTCCACCAAACTATCTTATCTCGTAGATAGTGGGAGCTCAATTTCAGCTGTACCTCGTTCCATCCTCGGGAAAACTCATGCTCCAGAAGCATCCGGCTCTTTACGCGCCGCCAATGGCACCACCATCAACACTTATGGTACCAAACGACTCCATTTAACGCTCTCGTTCCGTCGTGACTTTATATGGGACTTCACGATAGCCGACGTCACATTACCAATAATAGGTGCCGATTTTCTGTCACATTTCAACCTTCTTGTAGACATGAACCACAACCGCGTCATTGATTTTGAGACACATTTCTCATCCGCTTGTATTCGTGCGTCTGCTTCCATCAGTGGCATACATCTTTCTCCATCTAATAATATTTTTTGAATCATTATTAAATTCCGATTTTCCCTGTAACTTCTTTTCTCCAGTCTCCAAGTTTCCCTCCTGTGAACCGAATGTTCGTTCATAACACATTGAAACTTCCGGCAAGACCTCATTCTCTCACGCACGACCGTCTTGCACCAATTGATAAACTCAAAGCGCCGAAGCTAGAATTCGAATCCTCTTAGAGAAAGGGCAATCATCCGACTTCAAAGTCTTGACACGCTTCTCCATTCACATTGGTTCTCCAAACGCCGTTACCAATGGGGACCTATCGACCGACGGCGATTATCCTTGCCTAAATGCAACCCCCACCTCAACCCGCCCGGAACCGTTATTAATGTACCTCATTTAAGATTTCACATCCCATCTCTCCGGTTGTACCATCTTCTCAAAAATTGACTTAATTTCCGCATTTTTTCAAATTCCCGTCAATCCGGACGACATTCATAAGACTGCCATTATCACTCCTTTCGGCCTTTACGAATTTCTTCGAACGCCATTCGGTTTAAGAAATGCTAGTCAATCATTTCAACGTCTTCTAGACTCAGTCTTACGTGGTTTACCTTTCGTTTTCGCCTACATAGACGACTTATTGATTGCCAGTGCTTCTCCGGAAGAACATACTTCACATCTCAGGCAAGTTTTTTCCAGACTAAGTGAATTTGGTCTATGTGTTAACTCTTCCAAATGTGAATTCGGAGTTTCATCCCTAACTTTTCTCGGACATACAATCTCTGCCGAAGGTATACGTCCTCTTGAGGATCGTGTGGCAGCGATTCGTGATTTTCCGAAGCCTGTAAAACAGCGTCAACTTCGTCGTTTTTTAGGGATGGTGAACTTCTACCATCGTTTTATACCGTCCGCTGCTAAAATTCTCCTCCCTCTCCACGCACTTCTTAAGCATCCACGTAAAGGTTCTGCTGCTTCTGTCACTGTAGATTGGAACGACGAAGCAACTAATGCCTTCAAGTTTATCAACGAAGCTTTTTCTAATTCGTATTAAAAATAATTTACGTTCCGTTTTATTTCTTTTTTTAATTTATTTATTTTTTTTTTTTTTTTATTTAATTTTATTTTTTTCTATTTTGTTTTTTTTTTATTTTCATGTTTTTTTTTTTTATTCCTTGTTTACTTATTTTTTTTAAATTTTTTAATTTTTATTTTGTTATTTTTTATTTTTACTTTCTATTTTATTACTTTTTACATTTTTTCTTTTTCATATTATTGTTTTTCTTATTTTTTGATTTTTTTTTTTTTTTTTAATTTTTATTTTAATTTTTTATTTTTTTTTTTTTTTATTTTTTCACATTTTTTTTATATTTCATTTCATTTTTTTTTCATAGATTTTTTATCCTTGTTTTTTTTTCATTTTATTTTTTTTTTTTTTTCTTTTCAGTAATTTTATTTATTATTCATTACATTTATATTAATTATTTTGACGATTATTATTTAATTACTTCTTTCCTTGTAGAATTTTTTTATATTTTTATTTTTTTTTTTTTTTTATCATTTTTGATTAAATTAAATTTTTTTCTATTTTTTATCCGACACAGCCCCGACTAGAATCAACACAGACGCTTCAGACTTCGCAGCTGGAGCTGTGCTGCAACAATTTATTGATAACGAATGGCGTCCATTAGCTTTCTTTTCTAAAAAGTTCCAGCCACCTGAAACAAGGTACAGCGCTTTTGGAAGGGAACTTCTCGCAATTTATTTAGCTATTAAGCACTTCCGTTACTTCATAGAAGGTCGGGAATTCCATGTTGTAACTGATCATTTACCCATCACGCATGCCATTACAGCTTCCACAGTGAAACAGTCACCACGTGAAGCCCGCCACCTTGAATTCATTGCCCAATTCACAACTGATATCCGCCATATAAAAGGAAAAGACAACATTCCTGCCGATGCTCTATCCCGAATTAACGCTATCTCTCCTTTACCAGACATTGATTTCGTCGAAATGGCTCGCTTGCAGCAACTCGAAGAGATTGTTTTTCCTAGTGCTTCTTCCTACGACATTCAAACTGTAGAAATTTTTGGTTTCCCCCCTTTGTTATGCGATGTCTCTTCAGCACATCCTCGTCCAGTCGTACCTACCCCC
>JABUQX010068763.1:25000-30697 GCA_015478945.1 Trachelipus rathkii | reverse complement strand
TATCAGAATACGTGCAAGCAAGGATAAAGATATAATCTTAATAAGAGAATGAATCATATCCCTATCCTGTCTACTAATTGGCTTACAAATTGCTCTCACACTCCTTCATAATATCTTTGCATTATTTTTTGTGTTTACATACAATTTTGTTTTTTGCTTTGACTTAGAAAATTGATATTATGAAATAATTAAACTTTTAAATTTTTATTAATAATGTCATGTATATCAGTATATCTGTAGCGTGTATACGCTAATAAATCGATAATAATATAATGGATCTCTATATCGCTAGTCGGGCTAAGTTGCGTGTCCGTCTAGAGGCAGGATATGGAGAGAGCAATCTGTCGAGGTTGTACATTAATAATTCAAATTCTCATTATAATGAAAGAAAAGGTAATGTTTGTAAGTAATGAAATTTAAGTGACGTAGCAAATATTGCATCTTTTATTTTATCCTTTGTATACTTATAGTTTCTTCAGAAGGTGCTAATCTACAATATTGACAATCTCTACATATGGTCATTAGAAAGTGAAAGTTGCTCATGAGTGTAGTTATAAGCTCACTATACTAAACTACGTCGTTCTGTAAAAATAAGAAACAATATGTACCACAGAATACTTACAATTACATACTGACGTACATTATTTCAATAACAATATTAAGTGCGATCAGTAAGTACATATATTATAAATCCATATAAGCATACACTAAAGTCTTAGATGTAATTAAATGTATATAATAGCTCACCCTGGATGAAATTCTCATTCAAAATACCCATTAACTACTATACACCTACCTTAATATATATAATCATAATACAAATACTTATACTACAATATACTAATATACTAGTATTATAATACACTACATACTAATCAATAAACAATAAAAGGCTAGGTATTGTTATAAAAAGCTGTGGTTTTTTTCTGATAAAAAAAAAATATGTTTTAGTCAATACTATTATATTAACATATCTATATTTAGATATCATGATATTATGAATTTATATTATAACTAATACTACTACAATCTATGATACCTATATACTCCACCATATAGTAACACTATACATATACTATCCTGCATATCATATAATGTAGTTATACTATACATCTCATAACTCCCTACTATTATATCACTTAGGATAATCATCTCACCCCTATTTATCTCCTACTCTCACTCATCTCAATCACTCTAGGTTATATCAGTATAGTACTATCACTCACTCTCTCACCCATACACTACTCAATATATTATATATATACATACTATATATTATATATATAATTCACTCATAATTTATATATATATATATATATATCCATCTATATATATATAACACATCAGATATTAGGTATATTATTAATAAAAAAATAAGTTTCACAATTCATATATATTAATATATATAATATATATATATATAATATAACTATACTTATATATTTATATAATAATATATATATATATATATTAACTAATATATATAATATATATAAATTAATATATTATTTATTATATATATATGTATAACATATAATATATATATATATATATAATTAATATATATAATTAATATATTATATTATAGATTATATATATATATATATATTAATATGTTATATTTATATAATATATATATATTATAATATAATTAATATATATATATATATTAATATTTTATATAATATTACTAATTTAAATTTCCCGGACACTCTGAGACCTATATATAATATATACTATATTTATAATTAATAATATTAATATATAATATAATATAAATATATGTATTATTATTAGGTATTAATTATTGAAGTATAATTATAAGTCTATTAATCACTTAACTTATATCCATACTTATAATTAATATATAATAATTATAACTTATATAGTATAATATAAATATATAATATAATAATATATATAATATTATAATAATATATATTATGCCACATATATAAATATATATATAAAATATTAATAATATATAATTAATATATAATTATCATATAATTGTATATATATATTATTATATCATATATTAATATAATATATATATATTAGAATATATTAGAATATTATGTATTACACTATAGTATATATATATATTATATATTATTATTCAACATTTACATATACTTATATATAATATTATATACCTATATATATATTAATTAATATAATATCCTAGTGCTCCATTATATATGTTACTAATCCCTTTGATAAAGCACATTATATATAACATAAACTTGCTATTTACGAACATAGTTACTCAAAATAGTTTAAAGGTCTAACCTATACATTACAAGAAATCTCACAATGTATGTTACAGAACATCCATGTTACACAAATGTTCTCAAATATTATAGTATATATTCACCCGACCGACTTTGATCCAGACACAGCCTGATACACCGCGAATTCATATGTTTTTTGATTTACCATAATTTCTAGTGCACTCTCTAATGCTTATCCTATGCTTATGACTATAAGCACTCTATATATCTATACCATATATGTTCCTTTGAGTACATTAATCCCTCCATAAAAAAGAATCCACCCGTTAGCCGCGTGCGATTTACGCGGATACATCAGCTAAATTATAGGTTAATATATTTACAATACTTACCCCTTTTACAATCTCATCAATGTGTATTGTGGTGAAAATCCCCATTGCCTTAGTTACTAATCGGATTCCACCGTTGAGTCTCATTAATCACACTCCTACTTCTATATCTCTCGCCATGGTATGGGGGACGTGTTCTCCATCCTGCCCCTGTAAGAATTAAATCACCGTTATCGATTATATCCATCCTAACACTATTCCCCGCCAATTAGTAGTGTAATAACCTTGACCTAATTTCATCCTCCCTTCCTACACTAAATTTTAGGTACCTATATGTCTCCCATTCAATTCCGACTCTCCTGATTAAAAAAAAAAATAAACGGTTACCTCATATATTAGATTAGAACTCTCTAATTACTGAAATTCTACCATAACACCACAGTTACCTACTAATTAGGTATTATATATGGTGTTACAGCATTTATAAATATTGGATATTTTACCGCGTTCTCGTCCGCAGTATATCTAGAACTCATATCTATGGGAAGTATGTCGATTATATCCGAGAGTATTCTATATTCAAAACCGCATTTACAAGGATGGCTGCGTGACCGAGATTGAGGCTTGCAGCCGAGTGGTCGTGGTTGTGTTGTATTCATAATAGGTCTCATCTCGCTCTAAGACTAATATATTTGTGTATGAATAAAAACCCAGCAATCTTCTGTATATTGAATATACACATTTAGCAAATTAAAAGGTATACATTTCATACATAAATTGAAGGATGTACTCCTCAGGTCCGTATCGTCTTCTATTTTAAGAGACATGGTAAGGTTGTCTTGGTATGTTATAAATGAGCATTCTACAGCGGATAGAGTTTTAACGCTTTAAAGAAATGAGAACAGCTATCTTTTTTGAGAATGTGTGTCTCTCCTGAGCACGTTTGTCGGTGTATAGAGTAATTTCATGTTAGATATATTATGTGGAATCGGATATAATGAGGGTTCCTATGTTATTTCAATACTGATTGTCTAGGGGTTTGTTTGCTAGTTACTACTGCAATTGTTCTAATTTAAAACTCGATGTCTTTGTTTAGACCTCCGATTAGATAGAACGTTATATCCATCTGAGCTTAAAAATTTCTCATTCATGATTGCTATGCATTAATTAAGTCCGCGGTGACTCTAGTTATTAAGTATGGCGTAGTTATGGCGAATACTTCACCTTCGTAACCGTCTTATGCACTTTCCTAGTGGTGATATCTCGTGTAATTACCTTCGAGTGGTGATCCTATGGTAGTGATAGCATATTAATTGGACCAATACTTATTCTTATAGTTATCTCTCCAAAGTTTATTAATGACTTAGTGATCCACTCTAATGACCTATTTCTGTTACATTAGTGATTACACCTGGGTAAATAATGCATAAAAAATGCATTAAATGTGTAAGTTTAGACAAAATACCTCTACATTTGTAAGACACAACCTGTATATTAATATAATATTATTTAAAATATATGATTAATTTATATATTATTTTATAATTTTATTATAATGATATATTTTATTCTATAGTTATCACTCATCAAATTAATATTTATTATTATATATATATATTATAATAAAATTGAATACAAATATATAATAATAATGAATATAATATAATAAGAAAGTAAACGTGCAAAAAAGAATATATAATTATAGTACTATATATTCTAAAGAAAGTAGCTCTACCTTATGTATGTATATATACTATATATTTAGATAATTTATTTAACTTATATATATATATATTATAATTTAATATATATATATATAACTCTGTACAGTATGTATATATGATTAGTTAATCATATTAACTGTATATTTAATATGAATAATTACTATATATATATAAGAAATGATAATATCAATACATACTATATAGATACTAGTTATATATTATATATATTTATATTAATAATTATTTATATATATATAGTATATAAATTATATTATAATATATTATATAAGTTAAAATATATATTATAATAGATAATTAATATTAATATATTATATAGTTATATTATAAATATATATATTTAAGAGTATTAAATATTATATATTTTATATTAGTAAATATATAATATATTAATATATATAATTATTATTTGATTTTATATATATTATATTATAAATAATATATTATATATATATATTAAATTATATTTATTATAATATTAATATTATTATATATCTATATATATATATATATAGATAAGATGTGATATATATTTAATATATATATATATATAATATATATATTATATATATAATATAATATATCATTATATATAATGAGTTATTTATATGCTATTAATCTATATAGTAATTCTTCGTATTTTCCATGTTATTTATTATAATTAATAATTTGGTCGTATACTTTCTTTAGGATATAGATATTGCACTGTTTTTATATATTAGGTTTAACAAATGTTTTGCTTCCAATTCTGTGAGTTAAATGTATAAGCTGGAAATGATAATAATGTATTATATTTTCTGCATGTGATATAAGATATAATTTTCAATAATATTCGTGTTGGGCAAATATTGATAATTGATAATTGTTATTTTTGTCATATTAACTGTAAATTTAAGGCAATACATACTCATTTCTAAGGAGAAGCAATTTTTATCCACAAAAGAAGTGATTTTGAGATATTATTTTGTGGTCTTTCCAAATACTTCCTCTCACGTGTACTCATCTTAATGTTCATCATTTAATTTCACTTTCTCTCCCAATACCCTTCCTTTGCCCATATTGAGGTATGAATACTAAATATTAAAGTAACTTTACCCTCATTTAACTTGTCGAATGAGTTGACAGTGTGTGAAGTATTACGTTACAGAGAGTCAGTCAGTACTACTTTTACCATATAGATTACGTCAGTGTCAGTAGAAACAACATATTGTACTGCAACATTTGTCTATATCGGATCTGTACTTGTGAGAATCTTGACCTATTTTGACTATACCAGGTGAATCGTATCTAATTAGTTATTTGTATGTACGGATGTTGACACATTCGCATAAGGGGATACTGTAATAAACACTCGTCGCCATTCTTACGCTTTGAGTGATAGCTAGTCTACTT
>JABUQX010068763.1:7500-20000 GCA_015478945.1 Trachelipus rathkii | reverse complement strand
TATCAGGTACTCACTACTGCTATATATATATATATATATAAACCTAACTCTATTAACTACATAAAGTACTATATTAATATAACCTGAATAGTATTATATACTATTATATATATACTATATATTATATATATATATATCGTATACCTATATATACTAATAATATATTATTATATACCCATATATACTATTATATATATAAATATACTATAATATACCTATAATATATATATATATATATATATATATATATATAACTATATATATATACTCTATATTTAATTATATATATATTATAATATATATATTATATAATATATATATATATATATATATTATATATATATATATATATATACTATATATACTTACCCCACATATAATTATCACAATTATAACTACTCATAATAAAATATAGTAAATATACTATATAATACATCAATATATATTTCTCTTGAGATAACATATAAAAATTAAAAATCAAAATGTCTTCTGATATCCTCCAAATGAATCACCCATTATATATATATATATATACTATCATATTATAATATATAAATATTATATATATATACTATTATACTATATATAACATACCTATATTATATATATAGCAAATTTTAGAAACTGTCTGTGACTAGTGCGAGGGTTGTCAACACCTCTTATTGTGAAAACCAGAACCACCTAAGTTCTCCTATCCACTGAGCTATAATAATGAAAATTATTTAGGTTAAGTTAGGTTAGTTCGTTAGTGGTTAGGTTAGGTTAGGTTAGTTTTAGGTTAGGTTAGGTTATATTTAAAACTTTGTTGTAAGATTTTCCATTTATATAAATCTAATACAATATTATATATATATATATATATATATTTATATATTATATATATATATATATATACTATTATAATACTATATATTATATATTATATATATACTATTATATATATACTATATATATATTATAATAACTATATATATATATATATATATATATATATATATATATTATATATTACTTGTTACTATATTATACTTGATACTACATTATATATTCTATACTATATTATACTACTTGTATTCTCCAAATAATCTGCCATCCAGCCCTTGTATTCCTATGATTAACAGTGTTGTTATCTTCAATGTATCTGAAATTCATTATTATTATTATTATTATTATTATATATTATTATTATTGATTATTATTTATTAATTATTATTATTCATTATATTATTATTATTATTATTATCTATTATTATTATTCATTATAATTATTATATTATTATTATTATTATTGATATTATTATTTATTTATTATTATATGGATTTTATATTATTATATATTTATATTATTAATTATTTATAACTCGAAATGATTGACACAGATCGACATTTTGAAAGGTTACATCGTATGTTACCATTATAGAAGATTTCTTAAATTTTGTTGCCCTAATTCCGAAAATGAGACTACATTTTTCCTTGTCACGTAGATTTTTTCGCAAATCAAATTTTAAACATCTTAATTAATCTACGAACTTAGAATGCAAAATACTTATATGACATAGTTATATTCATTATTGACACCAAAATATAGTCATCCAGATATACAATATGTTGTATGGATCTCTCTCGATTTTAAACAAAAAGACAAAGATATTACCATATTGCTATTAAACCATGTCGCTGGAACGAAATACTGGATTAAGCCAAAAGTAGTATCTGGGCAGCAAATAAGAGTCTTTTTTACTACTCTCAACAGAGAAAATCAGAAGTTTATAGACCTTATAGAACAAATTTACGAGTAGGGCTTTCTGATACGTTTTTACGAACAATAGCTTGCTGCTCTTGCGAATCCAAAAATAATTACTATAATTTCACACAATTTTATTAAGACCCAATTGCTTGTTGTGGAAAAGTAGGCAATATCTCGGTGTTTCTATGCTATTGATCTAAACTTAGATGTTGTGTGAGCCGTATATGCAATTTGCGAATCATATAGTAATTGGCATTGTGTCTGCTAACCTTTGATGCTCGAGTTGTCAGAATTATCTATTTTCACAGGTAACATCTTCAAGTAATATAAATACAAACCCGTAATCTGTACCAGAAGCTCTCTCGACATCGATTGAAAAAGTCGTCATTTGCTGCTCGACTGCAACAGAAGAGTTCTTTCATTTGCTTCCGTTGTGGACTTCATATGTTGTTTTGAAAGATGTTACCGAACAGAGTAATTACTCATTTGGACAACTCAATGCGGAATGGGATATCAATAATAAAATAATACGCGTTATAAGTCCTCTGCTCGTAAACAACCCCACCCACCCAAACATTGATCGTTCAATAAACGGCAATTATTATATAGCTTGGCCGATTCTCCTCGCACATCATTAGGGATTTCAAAGATTGGCATTGATTATTTTTTTGCAATAGCAAACTAATTTTCTTAATAATATTCAAGAAAATTAAACTTAACAAATAACAGCTTGCCTTGATTAATCAATTTTCATTTCAATACCTTTTTAAACCTTTTTTACACTATTACTTCAGCATAAACGATAGATGACTAATACTTAATAATAAAAATATAAGAACAAAATGTTTTCTCTGTTTTTGCTCTTTTCGGAGAAACGCTATTTAAAAAAAAAAAAAAAAAAAACATACTAAAATATAAAATAAAATTCTTTATACAAGAGAAAATATCACAATTGAATATGTCCACAAGTTGAGCGGCAACCGACTTTGCGATAGGAAGAATAGAGCTATCGCTTGGAACTTAATATGGGATTTGTGTGTGTAAACTGATCACACACGAATTTCAAGTCTTAGAGTAATGGTACCTCCCCCGAGAGCGTAGTCTCCAAATATCGCTTACGCCCTTGTGCGGTTCCAAAGGTGAATTAGGCTTACAGACGTTCGGCCCATCACCAGTGAGCGAATAGCGCTGTGAGCTCACGTGCGCGCGCGCGTGCATAACATCAATTATTTATTATTTATTATTCACAAATAAATTATGATCCGAAGGAAATCGAATCTGAGTCCGTTTTTTTACGCACTCGACTCTGCCAGTTTCCGCCCGGTTGCTTCATTCGCATCCGGTTCCGTTTCGATTTGCCTGCAACCCCGACTCCGAATTATCGGTATCGGGTGCTAAAATTTGGGGAGGTTTAGATGGTGGACGTAACCTCGTTGTAGACTAGGTTACGTGTCGCTGTGGGGTCCCCCAAGGGGACCCCACCCTTAAATATCGAAGTGTTCGTAATTGGTTAATTGGTGATAAGATTCAGAGTTGAATTTCTAGAAGTTGGTATTGGAATCTGAGGAGTTGCTCCGGCACGGGCTGAGCACTCATGGCCGAGTTTAAACCTCGTTAACAAAAATGTGGTCCTGCCTATAAAGGTTATCAACCCGTAGAAGTCTCGATATGAGGTTATAGTCGTATAGGGTGTCTAGGAGTAGGAGTGGACAGCTGCACCGGTGCTGGCTCCGGTGCGGCTGCCGAGTTATTAAATATTTGTGGAATGATACAATATTGGCCTGTCTTTATTTATATGTTCATTTAGCTAAATCCTCCGAAATAATGGTTTCAGAACTATAAAAAAAAATAATAAAAAAATAAATAAATAAAATAAATAAACAAATAAAATTCTTATTCTTTTTGTTCATAACTTACAACTTTACGTTTTTACATACCCTAAAGGCAGATAAATCAGTAAATCAACACACCATCCAAGCACCCTCTTCCAATCGGATCTACTTTGATCTAGTATGATTCAAGATCAAATTTTTACTAATACTTGTAACGTTCTTACATACCCTTAAATCAGTAAATACTAAATCAAACCATTCAGCCACCCTCCTGTCCAATCGTGATCAATTGATCTATTGATCTATTGATCTATTATTTCAAGTCAATTTTATACTAAAATTGTAACGTTTTACATACCATAAACAGTAAATCAGTAAACAAACCACCATCCAACACCCCTCCTGACCATCTGTATCTATCCTATCATGATCTATTGATCTACTGATTCAAGTTCAAATTTTTTACTAAAATCGTCATTATTTAACATACCCTAAAGCCGATATAAACTACATAAATCAAGTCGACCTCCCCCTCCTCCCTCGACCCAGTCATGATCTACTTGATACTATCTGATCTATTATCTTATTATTTCAATCATTTTTTTACTAAAATTGTACGTTTTACATACCCTAAACTCAGTAAATCGGTAAATCAAACCACCCATCCTCCACCCTCCTTGTCCATCCGTGATCCATTGATCTATTTGATCTATTGATTTTCAAGTCACATTCGAGTATCATTTTGGATAACATAACATAAACAACAAATCTTTTTACACTGATACCAGCGATTATATGCTAATAAACAATGTTTTCACATTAATAAAGCTAACATAGCATCATACTCAACTAACGATATTACCCACACGACAATACCTGACACACCCTTAAAACAAGAATAAAGGTCAACATTAACAAGTTCCATACTTAACAAACATTAAAAGTAACTAACAATTCATACAAAAACGTAACTTATTTCCACACCCTTTGTCAAACGTATCTCTATATAACATTTATTTTATATATATAGGGTAATATTTAACAAAAAGTTACCATAACCTTGTGTAATTATCATACAGAGTAGCGAAGGTATGCTTATCGAAACAAAGTTTTACATTAATAATGCCAACATAACAATGCCAGAACTAAGATTTAACCATACAACGACAAACCTGAAACATCTTAAGCAAGAATAAACTGCTAACATAACAAAGGTTTCACATTAATCAACAGTAAAAGGAACTAACAAGACATACAAAAACATAATCAATTCGCACTTTATCAACATTCACCACACTGACAATGTTAATTTTACATTAACATAGTAATATTTACCAAAAATTTTTATCAACCTTACCTAACCATCATAATACCAACCGGGTAAAGACAAACAAAGTAAAAGTTTAACCCTCTGTAAAGCTAAACTATGAACAATAACAATCACTTAAACAGACAACAACAGACGAATAAACAGCTATCATTAACAACTGAATCAATAAAACGAACATACGAGCGAAGTAAAACAAGTTTTCATTTTTCACATTTTATAATTCATTGAAAAAGAGCGTTATATAAATACATTAAAACTATATAAATACATAAAACATAAGTTTATTTTAATAATTAATATATCTACATCAGGAAACATAGTTTCAAGTTGGTTAACCTCTTATATATCTCTTAAAGATTCACACCCTTGAAAGAATTTAGTTAAATGCCATTCAGCGAGGCTTTGAGCTCAGCCCAAAGGAGCTGAGCCTTAACCCTCCTTCGGAGGAGGTAATAGCTTACCCCTCCTTCGGGTGATCCCCTTCAGATCTTACACCCTTTCAAGGGGACGCATTCCCCTTGGTTTTCTCTCGGGAACGGTAATGTGTTGCTTTAGATACTCTGGTTAATGAAAACTGTTTTATTCGTAAGTTAGTACGTTATGTTAAATATTACTATGGCAATGTGAAGAAATAACACTGATTGTTAGAGAATATGATGAGATTTTTGCTAACGATATTACAGTGTTTTAACTGACTTGATGTCTTAGAACGTTCGAGTCCTCACGTCTAAGTTCTTTTGTTGATCTAGTTAGTTCTGCCCTGAGAATTTATGCTAATGTTACGTTTTATTCATAATCAAATATGTTACCTCGAACGATAAAGTTACACCTTTGTGAAGATAGTGTCAATTCATAGTTCAAATTGTTATAATCTTTGATAGATTGGTCACTTTGTTAAATGGATTTTGTTAATATACGGCATTTACCTGTTGCTGATAATGCTGTGAAAAGTGGGACATATCTGCAGTATTGTATGACCTGTTAAGCTTCATTTACCTTCTTCTGCTTAAGTTAGGGAATTTTCAGGATGTTAGCTGAAATTATTCATACGCAAGGTATGTTAGGTTCGCCTTTGTACTATATTATTAGTTACGGTTCATGATTTGTTCACTTTATTGATGCTAAAACTTTGTGGTAAGCATATATTCGTAGTTCAGTCATATAAAGAGTTATTTTTATCTGTATGTATTATTCCAAAATATACTCGAATATGACTTGACATCAAGTAGCTCAATATTTATCACACGCGGGTGGATGGGTAGTGGACTGCAGGAATGGGTGGTTTGATTTAAACTGATTTACTGATTTATGCTTTAAAACAGTAAACTATTACCGCTCTTACTATGAAGTTTATTCACAGAACTTCATTTTATGTTATGTCGGATAAATTTGTTATTTTTTTATGTTTGGTTAAAAACTTGTTATGTTTGCAATTCATTCCGCTATAGATTATGATGTTTAGAAGGAAGATATGATTGAATTATTTGATTAAATTTCCTTAAATGATGTAAGAAACTTGTTACGTAGCATTATATTCTTTGTCAAGTATGATGATTAGACAGGTTTATGCTAAATCTTTTGTTAATTACGATGTAAAAAAAAACTAAATGGAGTAAATTAGAAAAATGCTGCAACAATGTCCAATAGGGTTACGGTTTTTGTAGGTGATATTGGTTACTTTACTGCTCTTAAGTGCGGAAGTTGTTAATGTTAGTAGTTTATTCGTTAGGTTTGTCTGTTAGGTTGGTCGTTGTACATTAGAGTCTTAATTAAGGTATAGGGATCCTATTCTCATTCCTTGCCACTCTTTTTCGATTAGCATATATTCGAGCTTAGTATATAAAGAACTTATTCTTCTACTAATGTTTGGAGAAAACTTTGTTATGTTTACAGTTTATTCGTTGGCTCTGTATTAATAATATGGCTATGACAACTTCTTGTTAAACATTACGGTGTCAATAAGATTAAACGTTAATATGTTAGAGGATATGCTTGGAAGAAAGTATTGAATAGGTTCAGCGTTTGGCTGCAATGTTAGTTCTTTACAGGTGTTAAGAGCTGGACACTCATTGTTAATGTTAACGTTCTCATGCGTGCTTCAAGTTGTACGTTTAAATTGTCGTTGTACATGTATTTTCTTAGCTTTCCATATGATTGCTATGTTTACATTATTAATGTGAAAACCTTGTTATGTTAGCATAATTCGATGTTAGTATATAAAAAACTCTTTGTACTATATTTATCCGATTACTATTACTAAATGCGACGCGTAAATCAGATAGTGTTAATGCTAAAATTTAACATTGATATGGTTAAGATATGCTTGAAAAAAGTGTGAATAGGTTACGTTTGTACGCTGTGTTAGGTATTACTTTACTGTTGTTAAAGTATGGAACTCCGTGTTAATGTTAGTTGTTTATTCTTGCGTAAGAATGTGTAGTTCTTGTTCATTGTCTATATTTTAGTCTCTGATAAGCTATGTTAAGCTTATTAATGTGAAAAAACAATGTTACGTCTAGCACTATATCTCGTTGGTTAGTATATAAAGAACTTATATTCTTGCACTATTGTTATTGTTGTATGTGTTGTTATCTGTTGGTCTACAGAGAATATATCCTTTTGAACTGATATGGTTCGTTTGTGCGTCGATATTCTTGTTTACCTCTTTCATTCTGATTGTTGAAAGAAAAGGATCTATTACCTTTAAGGTGGTTATACGCATACTATTTCACGTCAGTAGATAATTTTTTCGCATTACTAGGTACGATTTGACATCTCTCGCATGCTCTACATCTTTTGTTGATATCTTCACGAGGAGCTCGTTATTCCCAACGAGGTGTTTCATTTATTTTTAATTGTAACCGGAACTGGATACCGATACATCTCTGTATTCTGCCAGGGTTCAAATAATAGACCTTTATCGTCTCTGTTGAAGAATTCATCAAGATTATTCGACATCGCAGCTGCATGGATAGATGCATAAGTGTCCAAACATCTGTGTTAATCGGTGATCGACCGATAGTGAAATACTCTAATCAGAGGTGCAGCTGTGAGAGGTTATTAAAAAATAGACGTTGTGTTCTCGTCATGTGGTATTAAAACCCTTGATGTATGCAACTATTGGAAACCCACTCGATTGTGTGACCTCATGCGTACGTGTATAGGTTCCACAGTTCAAACATCTGAAAATAAAGCAGCAATGCTTAAAATAAAAAAACGAATTAACATCGCACCTTAACGACGTTGACATACTTTGAGGACTTAAAATACATATAGCACATGATGTAATTGTACGATATTTACACCGAAACATATGGTTTCCGCGTATCATACAGTATACAGGAATGCTGTTAAAACTATCAGCTGTCGGATAAGTTACTTCACTCTTATGAGAAATGAGTGCATGCTAGAATCGTAATACGCCGAAATTGTTTTAGTGTTGCGGAAGGCATTTAACTTACATTCTTTCAAAGGAGGTTGAATCTTTAGAAGAATATATAGAGCTTACAACTTGAATCCCATGTTCTCTGATTAGAATGAATAAATATTTAAATAAACTTATGTTTTTATGTCATTTATATGTTTCTATGTATTTATATATAACGCTCTTTTCAATGAAATTATATGTTATAAAAAATGAAAATTTGTTTACTTCCCTCGTATGTTCTTTTATTGACTAAGTTGTTAATGATAGCTGTTTATTCGTTCTGTTGCTTGTACTTTGTTAAGTAGTTATGTCATTTTAGTTTCAGCTTTACAGAGGGTAAATACATTACTCGATATCGTGTCTTTTACCATTAGGAATTATGATGGTTAGGTAAGGTTATAAATACAATTTTTGGTAAATAATACTGCTGTTAATGTAAATTAACTTGTTTTCATTGTTGTGATATGTTTGATAAAGGTCCGAAGGATATGTTTGATATGTCTTTAGTTACTTTTACTGATTGATAGATTTTGGACTTTGTTAATGTACGCAGTTTAATTCCTTGCTTAATGTGTCAGGTTTGTCGCTTGTTTTATTTCTTAGTTCTGGCATTGTTATGTTGCATTATTAATGTGACAAACTTTACGTTAGCTACTTTCAGCTACCACTGTATGATAATAGCACAAGTTATGGTACAATTTTGTTAAATATTACCATGTCTAATGTAAAATTAACATTGTTTTGATAGAGATACGTAATGAGGGTGAATTAAAGTTACGTTTTTGATATGATGCTTAGTTACTTTAACTTTGTGCTTAAGACTGGAATTGTGTTATGTTAACCTTTATTCTTGTTTAATGCTGTGTCAGGTATGTCGTGTGGGTTATAATTCTTTAGTTCAGATGAGCGTATGTTAGCATTTATTAATGTGAAAAAACTTTGTTACGTTAGCATATAATTCATAATCAGTGTATAAAGAATTTGTTTTTTTATGTTATGTTCCCAAAATGGATACTCGAAATGTGACTTGAATCAATAGAATCAATAATCAAATGGATCACGGAGGACAAGGAGCTGGTGCGAGCGGATGGTGGTTTGAAATTACTGATTACTGATTTAGTACGTAAAAACGTCACAATTTTAGTATAAAAAATTTTGACGTTAGACATCAATAGATCAAATAGATCAAATAGACAATAGTCAAAGATCAAACTAGCATCAATATATTCATAGAAGGGTCGAGGGAGGAGGGAGGTCACTGATCTATGATTACTGCTTAGGGTAGTAAAAGATGAAATTTTTAAGTCAAAAAATTGGATTGAATCATTAAAATGAATCAATAGAATCAATAGATCAATAGACTCAATAGATCAATAGTCACAGATGGTCAGGAGTGTGACAGATGGTGGTCTGATTTAGTGATTTATGATCTAAGGTATGTAAACGTTACAATTTTAGTAACAATTTGACTTGAATCAAATAGATCCAATAGATCAGCGATTGGACAGAGAACGCTGACCTGGAAAGTGGTTTGATTAGTGATTTACTGAATTTAGGGTATGTAAAACAGTAAATTAATAGTAAAAAATTCGGACTTGAATCAATAGATTCAATAGTCATAGATCGATCGATCAGGGGGTTTTCAATAGATCACGATTGCGTCACTGCATTGGTTAGCTGGTTGTTTGATTACTGACTTACTCGAGAAAGAATGTAAAACGTAAATTTGTAAGTTATTAAACAAAAAAATTAAGAATCTTTATTTATTTATTTATTTATTTTTTAATTATATTTTTTTTGTTTTTGAACCCATTATTTTCGAAATCTTCTGACCCAATAACATATATAAAGACAGCCGCAATATGTATCCAATTACAAATATTTAATAAACTCGGCACGGCACCGGAGCCAGCACCGGCAGCTGTCGACTCCGACTCATCTGACTCTGACTCCTTCTCAATTCTTTCCCTCCTATTCTTCTCTCATCCTCTTCATGCCTTTCCTTCGACCTCTGTTTTTGCACTCTGTGGCCTTTTTTTTCAGTCAGGACCACCTAATCTGGGGGGGTCCTAGACACCCTATAAGGACTTATAACCATCATATTCGGAAGATCTACGGGTTCGAATACCCATATAAGGACACCAACATTTGTTGTTATAACGCCACTTTTATTAACTGCGGACACCGCGTGGCTCCAGCCACCGGTCACGGAGGCAATCCTCCAGATTCCAATACCCAATTCTTTCTAGAAATATACACTCTGATCATTTCACCAAATTTCAACCAATTGAACACTTCGATTTTTTAAGGAGGGGGTCCCCCCTTTGGGGGACCCACGGGGACGTAACCTCGTCTACAACGAGGTTACGTCACCTTCTAACCCTCCTCCAACTTTTAGCACGATACGATAAGTTCGGAGTCGGAGGTTGGCAGGCAAATCGAAATCGGAACCGGATGCGAAGAAGCAACCGCGGCGGAAGGCAGAGTCGGAGTACGTAAAAAAAACGATTCGACTCAGATTCGATTCCCTTCGGGAATCGAATCTTCGACCTAATAATAATTTAATAATAATAATTAATAGTAATAAGATAATTAATAATAATTAATAATAATAATAATAATAATCAATAATAAGTAATAATAATAATAGATAATAATAATAATAATAATAATAATAATAATAATAATAATGTGTATGTGTATGTGCATGCGCGCGCGCACGCGCTTCGCTCACCTGGGCGATTGGGCCGAACTCTCGTTAAGCCTAATCTCACCCTCTTGGAAGCCGCAACAAGGGCGTAAGCGATATTTTGAGCTACGCTCTCGGGGGGAGGTACCCCCTATATACATCCTAGAGACTTGAAATTTCGTGTGTGATCAGTTTATCACACACAATAACCATATATTAAGTTTCAGAACGATAGCTCTATTCCTTCCTATCGAAATTGGTTGCGGCACAACTTGTGGCATCAATACTGTGATGCTTACGATACCGCGTTTTTATACCCCCAATTTTCACCTAAAGGTCGAGGTCGCTCATATGTACGGAAAGGTGTAATCTGTTATTGTTTTTCTAATATATAGTCTTCTGAAATTTCAGCTCCATAAGGCTTAAGCTCTTATGTCAATCTAAAACTAAATTTCGAGGTCTTATCTATTTAACATCTAACTCTAACTTTTTCCACATTTCTCAAAAATCATCATTTTTGGTGATTTCTACATCACCACCGCCAGTGGCATTCCTAAATTCTCATATACAATTTTTGACTGGATATTCATTTCTCTATTCAAGAATTACCTTGAACAGCTTTTACAGCTTTCTACTTGCATCTCTGGTAGTCTTGGAGATGACCTCAACATTCTAGACCTTTTCTTATATATTAATCCTTCTCCTTATCCTGTTAAATTTTTTAGTCCTCTGGGTTCTCCGTTTACCTTTTTATATATGTATCCTCTTCATTATGTAAAGTTGGGTTTCCGCTGGAAAGACCCCTACCCATGATGGGGAAACGTTCTTTCGAATTTAGTGCAAACTGGATGGACTTACGGTCGCACTTCTTTATATCCCCATGGAAAGACTACTGCTTCGGTGAATGTCGTTCCTCGGAATGTTCCAAACGCTAACCGAGATGATTTTCTCTCTCATTCAATTGTACTTTCTATATTCCTTCCATTTATTCAAAACAAACAAACAAACCTTGGGTTAACTCTGCTTGTTCTCGCTCTAAGAACAAAAGGGACGCTGTCTTCAGGAATTAGCGTTCTCATCAAACTCCAGAAACTCATTTTATTTATATTTCATCATGGAATCAAAAATCTATTTTCCGTCACACTAAAAGCTACTTTCTCATAAGAAAATGCTATGAACTTTATAGTTCCTCTTCCTCACTCCCTTTCTAGTATTTTTCAAAAAAAAAAAAAATATGTAAAATCTATTTTAATTCGTTCTCTTTCATACCTGTGTTGTATTCGATAAAACAACCCTCATCTTATCTTTTTCAAAAGCTTATCTCTTTGTTCAATCTTTTGCGTCATTCTCCACTTATAACGGTTCCAAAGCTATTCTTCCTTCTCCACCTCCACCCCTTTGAGTTTAAAACTAAAAGGGTGTGTTGTCCTGGATGGTATTCCTCATGCGGTTCTTAATGTTTTTTGCTTCTGAGC
>JABUQX010068762.1:0-20000 GCA_015478945.1 Trachelipus rathkii | reverse complement strand
TGTTGCACTTTTCTTTTTTGTTCTTTCACATATCACTGCTCTTTTTGCACTTCCCATTGGTGTTGTTGTTTCACCTCTCACTGCTCTTGTTGGACTTTTCTTTGGGGTTGTTTCATCTGTCACTGCTCTTGTTGCACTTTTTATTCGTGTTGTATTACATGTAGCTGCTATTGTTGCACTTTTCATTAGTGTTTTTTCACCTGTCACTGCTCTTGTTTCACTTTTCAATGGTGTTGTTCCACCTGTCACTGCTCATGTTGCACTTTTCATTGGTGTTGTTTCACCTGTCACTGCTCTTATTGCACTTATCATTCGTGTTGTATTACCTGTCACTACTATTGTTGCACTTTTCATTGGTGTTGTTTAACCTGTCACTGCTCTTGTTTTACTTTTCATTGATGTTGTTTCACCTGTCACTGCTCATGTTGCACATTTCATTGGTGTTGTTTCAAGTGTCACTGCCCTTGTTGCACTTTTCATGGGTGTTGTTACACCTGTCCTTCTCTTGTTGCACTTTTCAATGGTGTTACTTCACCTGTCACTGCTCTTGTTGCACTTTTCATTTTTGTTATTTCACCTGTCACTGCTCTTATTGCACTTTTAATTCGTGTTGTATTACCTGTCACTACTATTGTTGCACCTTCCATTGGTGTTGTTTAACCTGTCACTGCTCTTGTTTCACTTTTCATTGATGTTGTTTCACCTGTCACGTCTCATGTTGCACATTTCATTGGTGTTGTTTCAAGTATCATTGCCCTTGTTGCTCTTTTCATGGGTGTTGTTACACCTCATCAATGGTGTTACTTCACCTGTCACTGCTCTTGTTGCACTTTTCATTTTTGTTATTTCACCTGTCACTGCTGTTGTTGCACTTTTCATTGGTGTTATTTCACTTGTCACAGCTCTTGTTGCACTTTTCATTGATGTTGTTTCATCTATCACTCTTCTTATTGCACTTCTATTGGTGTTGTTTCACACGTCAATGCTCTTGTTGCACTCTTTATTTGTTTTGTTTCACCAGTCACTGCTCTTGTTGCACTTTTTATTCGTTTTGTTTCACTTGTCACTGCTCTTGTTGCACTTTTCATTGGTGTTGTTACACCTTTCACAGCTCTTGTTGCACTTTTCATTGTTGTTGTTTCACCTGTCGCTGCTCTTGTTGCACTTTTCATTTGTGTTGCTTCACTTGTCACTGCTCTTGTTCCACTTTTCAATGTTGTTGTTTAACTTGTCACATTAATGTTGTTTCACCTGTCACTGCCCTTGTTGCACGTTTCATTCGTGTTGTTACACCTTTCATTTCACTTGTTGCATTTTTCATTGGTGTTGTTTCACCTGTCACTGCTTTTGTTGCACTTTTTATTTGTGTTGTTTCATCTGTCAATGCTTTTGTACCACTTTTCATTGGTTTCACCTGTCACTGCTCTTGCTGCACCTTTCATTGTTGTTGTTTCACCTGCTACTGCTTTTGTTGTTCTTTTCTTTGGTGTTGTTTCACCTGTCAATGCTCTTGTTGCACTTTTAATTGGTGTTGTTTCACCTGTCACTTCTCTAGTTGCATTTTTAGTTGGTGTAGAATCACAGTTCAATGCTCTTGTTGTACTTTTCATTGGTGTTGTTTCACCTGTCAATCCTCTTGTTGCAATTTTCATAGGTGTCAAATCACCTGTCACTGCTCTTGTTGCATTTTTCATTGGTGTTGTTTCAAATGTCACTGCTCTTGTTGCACTTTTCAATGACGTTGTTTAACCTATCATTGCTCTTGTTGCACTTTTCATTCTTGCTGTTTCACCTATCACCGGTCTTTTTTCATATTTCGTTGGTGTTGTTTCATCTATCGCTGCCTTGGTTGCACTTTTTATTCGTGTTGTTTCACCTGTCACTGCTCTTGTTGCACTTTTCATTGGCATTGTTTTAAATGTAAATTCTCTTGTTGCACTTTTCATTCGTGTTGTTTCAAGTGTCACTGCTCTTGTTGCACTTTTCCTTGCTGTTGTTTCACCTTTTCTTGCTCTAGTTGCACATATCTTTAGTGTTGTTTCACCTGTCACTGCTCGGGTTGCACTTTTCATTAGTGTTGTTTCATCTGTCATTCCTCTTGTTGCACTTTTCATTGGTGTTGTTTTACCTGTCACTGCTCTTGTTGCACTTTTCATTGGTGATGTTTCACCTGTCACTGCTCTTGTTGCACTTTTAATTGGTATTGGTTTACCTGTCACATCTCTTATTGCACTTTTTATTAGTGTTGTTTCAAATGTTATTGCTCTTCTTGCACTTTCATTTCCTTTTTTTCACCTGTCACTGCTCTTGTTGCACGTTTCATTGGTGTTGTTTCACATGCCACTGCTCTTGCTGCACTTTTCAATTGTGTTGTTTTACCTGTCACTGCTATTGTTGCACTTTTCCTTATCGTTGTTTCACTTATCACTGCTCTTGTTGCACTTTTCATTGGTGTTGTTTCACCTGTCACTTCTCTTGTTGCACTTATCATTAATGTTGTTTCACGTGTCACTGCTCTTGTTGCATTTTTCATTGGAATTGTTTCACCTGTCACTGCTCTTGTTGCACTTTTCATTGGCGTTTTTTCACATGTCACTGCTCTTGTTGCACTTTTTATTGGTGTTGTTTCACATGTCACTGCTCTTGTTGCACTTTTCATTGGTGTTGTTTCACCTGCCACTACACTGTTTCACTTTTCATTGGTGTTGTTTCACGTGTCACTGTTCTTCCTGCACTTTTCATGTGTGTTGTTTCACCTTTCACTGTTCTTGCAGCACTTTTCATTGGTGCTGTTTCATCTGTCACTAATCTTGTTTCACTTTTCATTGGTGTTGTTTCACCTGTCACTGCTCTGGTTGCACTTTTCTTTGATGTTGTTTCACAAGTCACTGCTCTTGTTGCCTTTTTCATTGGTGTTGTATCACCTGTCACTACTCTTGTTGCACTTTTCATTGGTGTTGTTTCACCTGTAACTGCTTTTGTTGTACTTTTCATTGGTTTTGCTTCACCTTTCACTGCTCTTGTCGCACTTTTCATTGCTGTTGTTTCAACTGTCACTGCATTTGTTGCCCATTTCATTGGTGTTGTTTAACCTGTCACTGCTCTTGTTGCACTTTTTATTGCTTCTGTTTTACCTGTCACTGCTCTTGTTGCATTTTAAATTCATGTTTTTACACCTATCACTGCTGTTGCTGCACTTTTCATTATTGTTATTTCACCTGTCACTGCTCTTGTTGCACTTTTCTTTGGTATTGTCTCATCTGTCACTGTATTTGTTGCACTTTTCATTGGTGTTATTTCACCTGTCACTGCTTTTGTTGCACTTTTCATTGGTGTTGTTTCACCTGCCAACACTCTTGTTGCTTTTTTCTTTGGTGTTGTTTCACCTGTCACTGCTCTTGTTGCTCTTTTCATTGTTTTTTTTTATCGTCAATTCTCTTTTTGCATTCTAAATTCGTGTTGTTTCACCTGTCACTGCTATTGCTGCACTTTTCATTGGAGTTTTGTTACCTGTCTTTGCTTTTTTTGTACTTTTTATTGGTTTTGTTTCACCTGTCACTGCCGTTGTTGCATTTTTCATTGGTGTTGATTCACCTGTCACTGCTGTTGTTGCACCTTTAATTGGTGTTGTTTCACCTGTCACTACTCTTGTTGCACTTTTAATTGGGGTTGTTTCAACTGTTACTGCTTTTGTTTTGCCTATCATTGGTGTTGTTTTACTTGTCACTGTCACTGCTTTTAATGCACTTTTCATTGGTTTTGGTTCATCTGTCACTGCTCTTGTTGCACTATTCATTAGTGTTGCTTCACCTGTCACTGCTTTTGTTGCACTTTTCATCGGTATTTTTTCACCTGTCTTTACTTTTGTTGCACTTTTCATTGGTGCTTTTTCAACTGTTACTGCTTTTGTTACACTTTTCATTGGTGTTGTTTCACCTGTCACTGCTTTTGTTGCACTTTTTATTGGTTTTTGTTCACCTGTCATTAATCTTGTTGCACTATTCATTGGAGTTGTTTCCCCTGTCACTGCTTTTGTTGCACATTGTATTGGAGTTGTTTCACCTGTCACTGTGTTGTTGCACTTTTGATTGGTGTTGTTTCACCTGTTACTGCTTTTGTTGTAATTTTTATTGGTGTTGTTTCAAATGTCACTACTCTTGTTGCACTTTTCATAGGTGTTATTTCACCTGTCACTTCTTTTGTTGCACTTTTCATTGGTGTTATTTCACTTTCACTATGCTTGTTGCACTTTTAATTAGTGTTGTTTTACCTGTCACTTCTCTTGTTGAATTTTCATTGGTGTTGTTTCACTTGTCACTGCTGTTGTTCCTTTTTTTATTGGTGCTGTTTCAACTTTCGCTGCTGTTGTTGCACTTTTCCTTGGTGTTGTTTCACCTGTCACTGCTGTTGTGTCACCTTTCATTGGTGTTGTTTCACCTGTCACTGCTCTTGTTGCATTTTAAATTCGTGTTGTTTCACCTATCACTGCTCTTGTTGCACTTTTCATTGGTGTTATTTCACCTGTCATTGCTCTTCCTGCATTTTTAATTTATATTGTTTCACCTGCCACTGCTGTTGTTGCACTTTTCATTGGTGTTGTTTCACCTGTCACTACTCTTGTTGCACTTTTCCTTGGTGTTGTTTCACCTTTCACTACTCTTGTTGCACTTTTTATTGGTGTTCTTTCACCTGTCGTTGCGCTTGTTGCACTTTTCATTCGTGTTGTTTAACCTGTCACTGTTCGTGTTGCACTTTTCATTGGTGTTGATTCACCCGTCTTTGCTTTTGTTGCACTTTTCATTGGTGTTGTTTCACCTGCCAATACTCTTGTTGCACTTTTCATTGGTGTTGTTTCACCTGTCACTGCTCTTGTTGCACTTTTCATCGGTGTTGTTTAATCGGTCACTGCTCTTGTTGCATTCTAAATTCGTTTTGTTTCACCTGTCACTGCTATTGCTGTACCTTTCATTGGAGTTTTGTTACATGTCACTGCTTTTCTTGCACTTTTCATTGGTTTTGTTTCACCTGTCACTGCCGTTGTTGCATTTTTTGTCGGTGTTGATTCACCTGTCACTGCTGTTGTTGCACTTTTAATTGGTGTTGTTTCACCTGTCACTACTCTTGTTGCACTTTTAATTGGTGTTGTTTCAACTGTAACTGCTTTTGTTTTACCTTTCATTGGTGTTGTTTCACCTGTCACTGCTTTTGTTGCACTTTTTATTGGTTTTGGTTCATCTGTCACTGCTTTTGTTGCACTTTTCATTGGTGTTTTTTCAACTGTTACTGCTTTTGTTACACTTTTCATTAGTTTTTGTTCACCTGTGTTTTTTATTGGTGCACTTTTCATTGGTGTGGTTTCACCGGTCACTGCTTTTGTTGCACATTGTATTGGAGTTGTTTCACCTGTCACTGCTCTTCTTGCACTTTTCATTGGTGTTGTTTCACCTGTCACTACTCTTGTTGCACTTTTTTTGGTGTTATTTCACCTGTTACTGCTTTTGTTGTACTTTTCATTGGTGTTGTTTCACCTGTCACTGCTGTTGTTTCCTTTTTCATTGGTGTTGTTTCACCTATTACTGCTTTTGTTGTACTTTTTATTGGTGTTATTTCAAATGTCACCATTCTTGTTGCACTTTTCATTTTTGTTATTTCTCCATTTACTGCTTTTTTGCACTTTTCATTGGTGTTGTTTAACATTCACTATTCTTGTTGCACTTTTAATTGGTGTTGTTTTACCTGTCACTGCTCTTGTTGCACTTTTCATTGGTGTTGTTTCACCTGTCACTGCTGTTATAGCACTTTTTATTGGTATTGTTTCACCTCTAACTGCTGTTGTGTCACATTTCATTGGTGTTGTTTCACCTGTCACTGCTCTTGTTGCATTTTAAATTCGTGTTGTTTCACCTATCACTGCTCTTGTTTCACTTTTCATTGGTGTTATTTCACCTGTCATTGCTCTTTTTGCATTTTTAATTGGTATTGTTTCATCCGTCACTGAATTTGTTTCACTTTTCTTTGATGTTTTTTCCCCTGTCTTTGCTTTTGTTGGACTTTTTATTGGTGTTTTTTCAACTGTTACTGCTTTTGTTGTACTTTTCATTGGTGTTGTTTCACCTGTCACTGCTTTTTTTGCACTTTTTATTGATTTTTGTTCACCTGTCATTAATCTTGTTGCACTATTCATTGGAGTTGTTTCACCTGTCACTGCTTTTGTTGCACATTGTATTGGAGTTGTTTTACCTGTCCCTGCTCTTGTTGCACTTTTCATTCGTGTTGTTTCACCTGTCACTGCTCTTGTTGCACTTTTCATTGTTGTTGTTTCACCTGTCACTACTCTTGTTGCACTTTTCATTTTTGTTATTTCACCTGTCGCTACTCTTGTTGCACTTTTCATTATTGTTATTTCACCTGTCACTGCCTTGTTCAATTTCTTCATTGGTATTGATTGTTCTTATCTGTCACTGAAATTTATGTTGCACTTTTCATTATGCATTTCAACTGTCATCACTCTCTGCTTTGTTGTGTTTTCATTGGTGTTTTTTTAAATGCTTTTACTCTTGTTGCACTTTTCATTGATGTTGTTTCACCTTTTACTGTTCTTGCTGCCCTTTTCATTGGTTTTGTTTCACCGGTCACTCCTCTTGTAGCATTCCAAATACGTGTTGTTTCACCTGTCACTGCTGTTGTTGCACTTTTCATTAGTGTTGTTTCACTGTAACTTCTTTGTTGCACTTTTCATTGGTTTTGTTTCATCTGTCACTCTGCTGTTTTTGCACATTTCATTGGTGTTGTTTCACCTGTCACTGCTATATGCACTTTTCATTGGTAGTTTTGTTTCAACGTCATTACTCTTTGTTACATTTTTCATTTTTTTGTTTCCAAAACTTGTGTTTTGGTACCAACTCAATGTTCAATTACTACTATTTTTTCTTGGTGGAAGTTTTCATCTGTCACTGCTCTTATTTCACTTTTCATTGGTGTTCTTTGACCTGTCATTGCTCTTTTTGCATTTTTAATTGGCATTGTTTCATCTGTCACTGAATTTATTTTACTTTTCTTTGATTTTTTTTCCCCTGTCTTTGCTTTTGTTGGACTTTTTATTGGTGTTTTTTCAACTGTTACTGCTTTTGTTGTACTTTTCATTGGTGTTGTTTCACCTGTCACTGCTTTTTTTGCACTTTTTATTGGTTTTTGTTCACCTGTCATTAATCTTGTTGCACTATTCATTGGAGTTGTTTCACCTGTCACTGCTTTTGTTGCACATTGTATTGGAGTTGTTTCACCTGTCCCTGCTCTTGTTGCACTTTTCATTCGTGTTGTTTCACCTGTCACTGCTCTTGTTGCACTTTTCATTGTTGTTGTTTCACCTGTCACTACTCTTGTTGCACTTTTCATTTTTGTTATTTCACCTGTCGCTACTCTTGTTGCACTTTTCATTATTGTTATTTCACCTGTCACTGCTCTTGTTTCAATTTTCATTGGTATTGTTTCATCTGTCACTGTACTTGTTGCACTTTTCATTGGTGTTATTTCAACTGTCACTGCTTTTGTTGCAGTTTTCATTGGTGTTTTTTTTAAATGCTTTTACTCTTGTTGCACTTTTCATTGATGTTGTTTCACCTTTTACTGTTCTTGCTGCCCTTTTCATTGGTTTTGTTTCACCGGTCACTCCTCTTGTAGCATTCCAAATACGTGTTGTTTAACCTGTCACTGCTGTTGTTGCACTTTTCATTAGTGTTGTTTTACCTGTCACTGCTTTTGTTGCACTTTTCATTGGTTTTGTTTCAAGTGTCACTGCTGTTTTTGCACATTTCATTGGTGTTGTTTCACCTGTCACTGCTGTTGGTGCACTTTTCATTGGTGTTGTTTCACCTGTCATTACTCTTGTTACATTTTTTGTTTTTTTTGTTTCACCTGCTACTGCTTTTGTTGCACTTTTCTTGGATGCTGTTTCACCTGTCACTGTTCTTGTAGCACTTTTCATTGGTGTTGTTTCATCTGTCACTGCTCTTATTTCACTTTTCATTGGTGTTCTTTGACCTGTCATTGCTCTTTTTGCATTTTTAATTGGTATTGTTTCATCTGTCACTGAATTTTTTTCACTTTTCTTTGACGTTTTTTCCCCTGTCTTTGCTTTTGTTGGACTTTTTATTGGTGTTTTTTTCAACTGTTACTGCTTTTGTTGTACTTTTCATTGGTGTTGTTTCACCTGTCACTGCTTTTTTTTGCACTTTTTATTGGTTTTTGTTCACCTGTCATTAATCTTGTTGCACTATTCATTGGAGTTGTTTCACCTGTCACTGCTTTTGTTGCACATTGTATTGGAGTTGTTTCACCTGTCCCTGCTCTTGTTGCACTTTTCATTCGTGTTGTTTAACCTGTCACTGGTCTTGTTGCACTTTTCATTGGTGATGAGTCACCTGTCTTTGCTTTTGTTAAACTCTTTATTGATTTTGTTTCACCTGTCACTGCTATTGTTTCACTTTTTATTGGCGTTGTTTCACTGTCACTGATGTTGTTGCACTTTTCATTGGTGTTGTTTCATCTGCTTTTACTCTTGTTGCACTTTTCATTGGTGATGTTTCACCTGTCACTGTTCTTGTTGCACTTTTCATTGGTGTTGTTTCACCTGTCACTGCTCTTGTTGCTATCTAAATTCATGTTGTTTCACCTGTCACTGCTGTTGTTGCACTTTTCATTAGTGTTGTTTTACCTGTCACTGCTTTTGTTGCACTTTTCATTGATTTTGTTTCCCCTTCTCACTGCTGTTGTTGCACTTTTCATTGGTGTTGTTTCACCTTTCACTGCTCTCGTTGCGTTTTTCATTGGTGTTGAGTCACCTGTCTTTGCTTTTGTTGAACTCTTCATTAGTTTTGTTTCACCTGTCACTGATGTTGTTGCACTTTTCATATGTGTTGTTTCACCTGTCACTGCTGTTGTTGCACTTTTAATTTGTGTTGTTTCACCTGTCACTACTCTTGTTGCAATTTTTATTGGTAATGTTTCACCTGTTACTGCTTTTGATATACTTTTCTTAGGTGTTGTTTCACCTGGCACAGCTCTTGTTGCACTTTTCATTAGTGTTGTTTCACCGGTCACTGCTTATGTTGCACTTTTCATTGGTGTTGTTTCACATTTCACTATTCTTGTAGCACTTTTCATTGGTGTTGTTTCATCTGTCACTACTATTGTTTCATTTATCATTGGTGTTATTTCACTTGTCGCTTCTTTTGTTGCACTTTTCATTTGTGTTGTTTCACTTTCACTATTCTTGTTGCACTTTTAATTGGTGTTGTTTTTCCTGTCACTGCTCTTGTTGCATTTTTCATTATTGTTGTTTCACCTGTCACTGCTCTTGTTGCACTTTTCATTTGTGTTGTTTCACCTGTCACTGCTCTTGTTGCATTTTAAATTCGTGTTGCTTCCTAATTTCACTGCTCTTGTTGCACTTTTCATTTTCGTTTTTTCACCTGTCACTGCTTTTGTTGCACTTTTTATTAGTGTTGTTTCACCTGCCACTACTCTTGTTGCACTTTTAATTGGTGTTGTTTCACCTGGCACTGCTCTTGTTGCACTTTTCATTGGTGTTGTTTTATCGGTCACTGCTCTTGTTGCTTTCTAAATTTGTGTTGTTTGAAATGTCACTGCTATTGCTACACTTTTCATTGCAGTTTTGTTAAATTTCACTGATTTTGTGGCCCTTTTCATTGATTTTGTTTCAAATGTTACTGCCGTTGTTGCATTTTTCATTGGTGTTGATTCACATGTCACTGCTGTTGTTGCGCTTTTAATTGGTGTTGTTTTACCTGTCTCCAATCTTGTTGCACTTTTCATTATTGTTATTTTACCTGTCACTGCTCTTTGGTGTTGTTTTACCTGTCTCCACTATTGTTGCACTTTTCATTATTGTTATTTTACCTGTCACTTTTCATTGGTATTGTTTCATATATCAATGTACTTGTTGCACTTTTCATTGGTGTTATTTCACCTTTCACTGCTTTTGTTGCAGTTTTCATTGGTGTTGTTTCACCAGCTTTTACTCTTGTTGCACTTTTCATAGGTGTTGTTTCACCTGTCACTGTTCCTGTTGCAGTTTTCATTGGTGTTGTTTCACCGGTCACTGCTCTTGTTGCATTCTAAGTTCATGTTGTTTCACCTGTCACTGCTGTTGTTGCACTTTTCATTAGAGTTGTTTTACCTGTCACTACTTTTGTTGCACTTTTCATTGGTTTTGTTTCACCTGTCACTGCTATTGTTGCATATTTCATTGTTGTTGTTTCACCTGTCACTGCTGTTGTTGCAATTTTCATTTGTGTTATTTTACCTGTCACTACTCTTGTTGCACTTTTTGTTTTTGTTGTTTCACATGTCACTGCTCTAGTTGCACTTTTCTTTGGTGTTGTTTCACCTGTCACTGTTCTTGTAGCACTTTTCATTGGTGTTGTTTCATGTGGCACTGCTCTTATTTCACTTTTCATTTTTGTTGTTTCACCTGCCACTGCTCTTGTTGCACTTTTCATTCGTGTTTTTTAACCTGTCACTATTCTTGTTGCACTTTTCCTTTTTGTTGAGTCACCTTTCTTTGCTTTTGTTAAACTCTCCATTGGTTTTGTTTCACATGTCACTGCTGTTGTAGCACTTTTCATTAGTGTTGTTTCACCTGTCACTGCTGTTGTTGCACTTTTTACTGGTGTTGTTTCACCTGTCACTACTCTTGCTGCAATTTTTATTGGTGTTTTTTCATCTGTTACTGCTTTGGTTATACTTTTCTAAGGTGTTGTATCACCTGGCACAGCCCTTGTTGCACTTTTCATTAGTGTTGTTTCACCTGTCACTGCTTTTTTGCACTTTTTATTGGTGTTGTTTCACCTGTCACTTCTCTTGTTGCACTTTTCATTGGTGTATTTTCACCTTTCACTGTTCTTGTAGCATTTGTCATTGGTGTTGTTTCTTCTGTCACTACTCTTGTTGTATTTTTCATTGGAGTTGTTTCACCTGTCACTGCTCTTATTGCACTTTTCATTGGTATTGTTTCATCTGTCACTGTTTTTGTTGTACTTTTCTTTGGTATTGTTTTACCTGTCCCTTCTCTTTTTGCAATTTTCTTTGGTATTGTTTCATCTGTCACAACTCTTGTTTCACTTTTTATTGGTATTGTTTCACCTGTCACTGTTCTTGTGGCAATTTTCTTTGGAGTTTTTTCACCTGTCACTGTTCTTGTAGCACTTTTCATTGATGTTGTTTCATGTGTCACTGCTCTTATTTTACTTTTCATTGGTGTTGTTTCACCTGTCACTGTTCTTGTTGCACTATTCATTCGTGTTGTTTAACCTGTCACTGCTCTTGTTGCACTTTTCATTATTGTTGAGTCACCTGTCTTTGCTTTTGTTAAACTCATTATTGGTTTTGTTTCACCTGTCACTGCTGTTGTTGCACTTTTCATTAGTGTTGTTTCACCTGTCACTGATATTGTTGCACTTTTTATTGGTGTTGTTTCACCTGTCACTACTCTTGCTGCTATTTTTATTAGTGTTGTTTCACCTGTTACTGCTTTGGTTATACTTTTCTAAGGTGTTGTTTCACCTGACACAGCTCTTGTTGCACTTTTCATTTGCGTTCTTTCACCTGTCACGGCTTTTGTTGCACTTTTCATTGGTGTTGTTTCACCTGTCACTGCTGTTATTGCACTTTTTATTGGTGTTGTTTCACCTGTCACTACTCTTGCTGCATTTTTTATTAGTGTTGTTACACCTGTTAGTGCTTTAGTTATACTTTTCTAAGGTGTTGTTTCACCTGACACAGCTCTTGTTGCACTTTTCATTAGTGTTCTTTCACCTGTCACTGCTTTTGTTGCATTTTTATTGTAGTTGTTTCACCTGTCACTGCTGTTATTGCACTTTTTATTGGAATTGTTTCATCTGTCACTGTTCTTGTTGCACTTTTCATTGGTGTTGTTTCACCTGCCACTGCCCTTGTTGTAATTTTCTTTGGTATTGTTTCTACTGCTACTCTTGTTTCACTTTTCATTGGTATTATTTCACGCGTCACGTCTCCTGTGGCAATTTTCATTGGTGTTGTTTCACCTGTCACTGATCATGTTCCACTTTTCATTTTTGTTGTTTCACCGGTCACTGCTTTTGTTGCACATTTCATTGGTTTTTGTTCACCTGTCATTAATCTTGTTGCATTTTTCATTGGTGTTGTTTCACCTGTCACTGCTTTTGTTACACATTTCATTGGAGTTGTTTCACCTGTCACTGCTCTTGTTGCACTTTTCTTTCGTGTTGTTTCACCTGTTACTGCTTTTGTTGCACTTTTCATTGGTGTTGTTTCACCTGTCACAGATTTTGTTGCACTTTTCATTGGGTTTGTTTCACCTGTCACTGCTGTTGTTGCGCTTCTCATTGATGTTGTTACACCTGTCACTACTCTTGTTGCACTTTTTATTGGTGTTATTTCACCTGTTACTGCTTTTGTTGTACTTTTCATTGGTGTTGTTTCACCTGTCACTGCTGTTGTTTCACTTTTCATTGGTGTTGTTTCACCTGTTACTGCTTTTGTTGTACTTTTTTTTTATTGTTGTTTCAAATGTCACTACTCTTGTTGCACTTTTCATTGGTGTTATTTCACTTTCACTGCTTTTGTTGCACTTTTCATTAGTGTTTTTTCAATTTCACTCTTCTTGTTGCACTTTTAATTGGTGTTGTTTTACCTGTGACTGCTCTTGTTGCACTTTTCATTGGTATTGTTTCAATTATCACTGCTGTTGTTGCACTTTTCATTGGTGTTGTTTCACCTGTCACTGCTCTTGTTGTATTTTAAATTCGTGCTGTTTCACCAATCACTGCTCTTGTTGCACTTTTCATTGGTGTTATTTCACCTGTCACTGCTCTTGTTGCACTTTTCATTGGTATAATTTTATCTATCACTGTCTTTGTTGCACTTTTCAATGGTGTTATTTCACCTGTCACTGCTTTTGTTGCACTTTTCATTGGTGTTGTTTCACCTGACACTACTCTTGTTGCACTTTTCATTGGTGTTGTTTCACCTGTCACTGCTCTTGTTGCACTTTTAATTGTTGTTGTTCCATCGGTCACTGCTCTTCTTACATTCTAAATTCGTGTTGTTTCACCTGTCACTGCTATTGCTGCACTTTTTATTGGTTTTGTTACCTGTCACTGCTTTTGTTACACTTTTCATTGGTTTTGTTTCACCTGTCACTGAGGTTATTGCATTTTTCATTCGTGTTGCTTCCCCTGTCACTACTCTTGTTGCAATTTTTGTTTTCGTTGTCACTGCTGTTGTTGCACTTTTCAATGGTGTTGTTTCACCTGTCACTACTCTTGTTGCACTTTTTGTTTTTGTTGTTTCACCTGTCACTGCTTTTGTTTCACTTTTCTTTGGTGTGGTTTCACCCTGTACATTTCTTGTAGCACTTTTCATTGGTGTTGTTTCATCTGTCACTACTCTTGTTTCACTTTTCATTGGTGTTGTTTCACCTGTCACTGCTCTTGTTGCATTTTTCATTCGTGTTGTTTAACCTGTCTTTGCTCTTTTTGCACTTTTCATTGGAGTTGTGTCGCCTTGCTTTTGTTAAACTTTTCATTGGTTTTGTTTCTCCTGTCACTGTTGTTGTTTCACTTTTCATTGGTGTTGTTTCACCTGTCACTAAACTTGTTGCACTTTTTATTGGTGCTGTTTCACCTGTTACTGCCTTTGTTATACTTTTCATTGGTGTTGTTTCACCTGTCACAGTTCTTGTTGCACTTTTCATTGGTGTTGTTTCACCTGTCACTGCTTTTGTTGCACTTTTCATTGGTTTTTGTTCACCTGTCATTAATCTTGTTGCATTTTTCATTGGTGTTGTTTTACCTGTCACTGCTTTTGTTACACATTTCATTGGAGTTGTTTCACCTGTCACTGCTCTTGTTGCACTTTTCATTCGTGTTGTTTCACATGTCACTGCTTTTGTTGTACTTTTCATTGGTGTTATTTCACCTGTCAAAGATTTTGTTGCACTTTTCATTAGGTTTGTTTCACCTGTCACTGATGTTGTTGCGCTTCTCATTGATGTTGTTACACCTGTCACTATTTTTGTTGCACTTTTTATTGGTGTTATTTCACCTGTTACTGCTTTTGTTGTACTTTTCATTGGTGTTGTTTCATCTGTCACTGCTCTTGTTGCACTTTTCATTGGTGTTGTTTCACCTGTTACTGCTTTTGTTGTACTTTTTATTGGTGTTGTTTCAAATGTCACTACTGTTGTTGCCCTTTTCATTGGTGTTATTTCACTTTCACTGCTTTTGTTGCACTTTTCATTGGTGTTGTTTCAATTTCACTATTCTTGTTGCACTTTTAATTGGTGTTGTTTTACCTGTGACTGATCTTGTTGCACTTTTCATTGATGTTGTTTCACCTATCACTGCTGTTGTTGCACTATTTATCGGTGTTGTTTCACCTGTCACTGCTCTTGTTGCATTTTAAATTCGTGTTGTTTCACTAATCACTGCTCTTGTTGGACTTTTGATTGGTGTTATTTCACCTGTCACTGCTCTTGTTGCATTTTTCATTGGTATTATTTTATCTATCACTGTCTTTGTTGCCCTTTTCATTGGTTTATTTCACCTGTCACTGCTTTTGTTGCACTTTTCATTGGTGTTGTTTCACCTGACACTACTCTTGTTGCACTTTTCATTGGTGTTGTTTCACATGTCACTATTCTTATTGCACTTTTCATTGTTGTTGTTCCATCGGTCACTGCTCTAGTTGCATTCTAAATTCGTGTTGTTTCACCTATCACTGCTATTGCTGCACTTTTCATTGGTTTTGTTACCTGTCACTGCTTTTGTTGCACTTTTCATTGATTTTGTTTCACCTGTCACTGAGGTTATTGCATTTTTCTTTGGTGTTCTTTCACCTGTCACTACTCTTGTTGCAATTTTTTTTGGTGTCACTGCTGTTGTTGCACTTTTCATTGGTGTTGTTTCACCTGTCACTACTCTTGTTGCACTTTTTGTTTTTGTTGTTTCACCTGTCACTGCTTTTGTTTCACTTTTCTTTGGTGTGGTTCACCCTGCACTGTTCTTGTAGCACTTTTCATTGGTGTTGTTTCATCTGTCACTACTCTTGTTTCACTTTTCATTGGTGTTGTTTCACCTATCACTGCTCTTGTTGCACTTTTCATTCGTGTTGTTTAACCTGTCACTGCTCTTTTTGCACTTTTCATTGGAGTTGTGTCACCTGTCTTTGCTTTTGTTAAACTTTTCATTGGTTTGGTTTCTCCTGTCACTGCTGTTGTTTCACTTTTCATTGGTGTTGTTTCACCTGTCACTAAACTTGTTGCATTTTTTATTGATGTTGTTTCACCTGTTACTGCTTTTGTTATACTTTTCATTGGAGTTGTTTCACCTGTCACAGTTCTTGTTGCACTTTTCATTGGTGTTGTTTCACCTGTCACTGCTTTTGTTGCACTTTTCATGGTATTGTTTTACACGTCACTGCCCTTGTTTCACTTTTCATTGGTGCTGTTTCAAATGTCACTATTCTTATTGCACTTTTCATTGGTATTGTTTCACCTGTCACTGCTCTTAATTCACTTTTTATTGGTGTTGTTTTCACCTGCCTCTACTCTTGTTTCAATTTTCATTGGTGTTGCTTCACCTTTCATTTCACTTTTCATTGCTATTGTTCCATCTGTCACTGCTCTTGTTGCACTTTTTTATGGTTTTGTTCCATCTGTCACTGCTCCTGTTGCACTTTTCATTGGTGTTGTTTCTCCTGTCACTGATCTTGTTGCACTTTTCATTGGTATTGTTTCATCTGTCACAACTCTTGTTTCACTTATCATTGATGTTGTTTTACCTGTCACTGCTCTTGTTGCACTTTTCATTCGTCTTGTTTCAGTTGTTACTTCTCTTGTTGCACTCTTCATTTTTGTTGTTTCACCTGTTACTGCTTTTGTTGCCTTTTTCATTGGATTTATTTCACCTGTCGCTGCTGTTGATGCACTTTTCATTGGTGTTGTTTCACCTGTAACTGCTGTTTTGCACTTTTTCCTGGTGTTGTTTCACCTTTCACAGCTCTTGTTGTATTTTTCATTGGTGTTGTTTCACCTGTTACTGCTTTTGTTGTACCTTTCTTTAGTTTTGCTTCAAATCCCACTTCTCTTGTTGCACTTTTCATTTATGTTGTTTCACCTGTCACTGCACATTTTTCATTTATGTTGTTTCACCTGTCACTGCTTTTGTTGCACTTTTCATTGGTGTTGTTTTACCTGTCACTGCTCTTGTTGCACTTTTCTTTGGTGTTGTTTCACCTGTCCCTGCTCTTGTTACACTTTTCATAGGTATTGTTTCATATGTCACAACTCTTTTTGTACTTTTTATTGGTGCTGTTTCACTTGCCACTGCTCTTGTTGCACTTTTCATTGGTGTTGTTTCACCTGTCACTTCTCTTGTTGCATTTTTTATTGCTGTTGTTTCACCTTTCACTGCACTTGTTGCTCTTTTCATTGGTGTTGTTTCACCTTTCACTGCTCTTGCTGCACTTTTCTTTTATTGGTTTTGTTTCACCTGTTACTGGCTTTGTTGCAGCTTTTACCCGTGTTGTTTCAAAACATGTTATTCTACTGTTTGCACTTTTCATTAGTGTTGTTTCACCTGTCACGTTCCTTGTTGCCTTTTTTCATTGATCATTCTTTCTTTTTCACTTCTCTCCATTCTACTTATATCCCATTCCTCTTCTTCTTTGAAGTTTATGGAAACTTTCACGGTAGGTTAGGTAACATTTTATATAGCTAAATTTCCTTTGTTATTTGTTTATTTAATTATTTTTTGAGTTTATACAGAAGACATCTATGCATACTTGGAGAGCGTCCATGTGTCATAAACTTTTTCAAGGTCAAAAAAGATACCTAGAACCATCCCACCAGTTGAGAAGACTTCCCGGATGTCATGGTCCAGTTTTAACAAGGGATCCGCTGATGATGCAATTTTCATTGGTGTTGTTTCACCTGTCTCTGCTCTTTTTGCCCTTTTTTGGTGTTGTTTCACCTGTCACTGCTCTTGTTTCACTTTTCATTGGTGTTACTTCACATGTCACTGCTCTTGTTTAACTTTTCTTTGGTTTTATTTCACCTGTCACTGCTCTAGTGTCACTTTTCATTGGTGTTGTTTCACCTGTCACTACTCTAGTTACATTTTTCGTTTGTGTTGTTTCACCTGTCACTGCTCTTGTTGCACTTTTCATTCGTGTTGTTTCACCTGTCATTCCACTTGTTGCACTTTTAATTGGTGTTGTTTCACCTGTCATTGCTCTTGTTGCACTTTTCATTCATGTTGTTTCACCTGTCAATGCTCTTGTTGCACTTTTCTATGGTGTTGTTTCCCCTGTCACTGCTCTTGTTGCTCTTTTCATTGGTGTTGTTTCACCTGTCATTTCTTTTCTTTGCACTTTTCATTGGTGTTGTTTCACCTGTCAATGTTTTGTTGCACTTTTCATTGTTGCTGTTTCACCTGACACTGCTCTTTTTGAACATTTCATTGGTGTTGTTTCACCTGTCACTTCCCTTGTTGCACTTTTCATTGGTTTTGTTTCATCTGTCACTACTCTTGTTTCACTTTTCATTGGTATTGTTTCACCTGTCACTGCTCTTGTTGCACTTTTTCTTATTGTTGTTTCACCTGTCACTTCACTTGTTGCACTTTTCATTTTTGTTGTTTCACCTGTCACTGCCCTTGTTGCACTTTTCATTGGTGTTGTTTTACCTGTCATTGCTCTTGTTTTACTTTTCATTGGTGTTGTTTCACCTGACACTGCTGTTGTTGCACTTTTCATTATTGTTGTTTCAACTGTTACTGCATTTGTTGTAGTTTTCATTGGTGTTTTATCTTTTGTTACTGTTTTGTTGCACTTCTTATTGATTTTGGTTAACCTTTCACTGCTCTTATTGCAATTTTCATTGGTGTTGTTTTACCTGTTACTGCTTTTGTTGTACTTTTTATTTGTGTTGTTTCACCTGTCTCTACTCTTGTTTCACTTTTTATTGGTGTTGTTTTACCTGTCACTGCTTTTGTTTCACTTTTCATTGGTGTTGTTTCACATGTCACTTCTTTCGCTGCCTTTTAAATTCGTGTTTTTTCACCTATCACTGCTCTTGTTGCACTTTTCATAGGCATTATTTCATATGTCACTGCTCTTGCTGCACATTTCATTCGTATTGTTTCACCTATCACTGCTCTTCTTGCACTTTTTATTGGTGTTATTTCACCTGTCACTTTTCTTGTAGCACTTTTCATTGGTGTTGTTTCATCTGACACTATTCTTGTATCACCTTTCATTTGTGTTGTTTCACCTGTCACTGCTCTTGTTGCAGTTTTCATTGGTGTTGTTTAACATGTCACTGCTCTTGTTGCACTGTTTTGTGTGTTGTTTCACCTGTCACTGTTCTTGTAGTACTTTTTATTGGTGTTGTTTCACCTGTCACTGCTCTTGTTGCACTTTTCATTCGTGTTGTTTAACCTGTCACTGCTCTTGTTGCACTTTCCATTGGTGTTGAGTCACCTGTCTTTGCTTTGGTTATACCTCTTCATTGATTTTGTTTCACCTGTCACTGCTGTTGTTGCACATTCCATTGGTGTTGTTTCACCTGTCACTCCTGTTGTTGCACTTTTCATTGGTGTTGTTTCCCCTGTCACTACTCTTGTTGCAATTTTTATTGGTGTTGTTTCACCTGTTACTGCTTTTGTTATATTTTTCTAAGTTGTTGTTTCACCTTGCACATCTCTTGTTGCACTTTTTATTAGTATTGTTTCACCTGTCACTGCTTTTGTTGCACTTTTTATTGGTGTTGTTTCACCTGTCACTGCTCTTGTTGCACTTTTCTTCGGTGTTGTTTCACCTTTCAATGTTCTTGTAATACTTTTCACACCACACAACTCTCTAATACGTTCATTCCTCATTTTATCAATTCTTCTCACACCTAGTACTCCCCTAAGATTGTCCATCTGAACACATTGAACTTTAGATCTATACTTCTTATTCCAGACCATAGTCTCACCACTATACAGTAACACAGGTAAACAACTACCTCATTAGACGCTAGCTCTTTCATGAGTTTTCTTAGTCGGCCCCTTTACATTGACCAATGATTTAATTGCACCAGCCACCTTTCTGCTATTCACAACTTTCCTTCTACACTCTGCATCATCCGTTCCCTTCTAATTCAACATATATCCTAAATATTTAAACTCAGACACTTGTTCCAGCTGCTCACCATCTAACATAACTTCACACTGAGGACTATCCTCACTCACAACCATCACCTTACTCTTATCTACGTTTACTTTCAAACCCCTCCTTTTACACACACTTCCAAATCTCTCTTTTACCAAATCCTCTCAAACTCTCTTCAGATTTCTCCCACACAAAACTTAATCATCTGCATATAACAGGTAGGGCACCTCACTCTCTTCCATTCTCATCATTCTAACACCATTCCTGCCACCCCCACCTCTAATTTTTCATAACCCCATCCATAACAAATTGAATAACCAAGGAGACATAATACAACCCTGCCTACTCGGCTATTAATACTAAAGCAATCACTTTTGACAACATTTATTCTTACACACGCCTTCACTATCGTCTGCATAATTTTGATTCCATTGCAGAAGCCTACCACCACCATCTTATATCACTAACACCTACCATAGAGCTTCCTATTAACTCTATATACGCCTGTTTGCAAAATCCATAAAACTAAATACAATTAATCTTCTTCTCCCCTTTTCTCAATAATTTGTTTCAATGTAAGATTGATTCACACAACTTCCTCTACCACTCCTAAACGCACCTTTGGTCTTTTCAATTAATTCAGTTCTGTCAGTCACTCAACCGCCCTCCCTTTCGACGCAAAATAACCAGCATATATCTTCCTAAAACACTCAATAAACTAATTCCCTATAATATTTCTAACAGTTCCTTATCTTTCTTACCCCTTT